>JAJIZL010061098.1:0-11319 GCA_023969395.1 Amblyomma maculatum
ATACAGCTTGGAAAGATGTAACGAAACGATCGCGCTGAACAAGCTGCCGCTCAAAATAAGCAGGAAAAGGAAAACTCCAACGAGGAAGTGAGACACAATCAAGTTCCGCGTGTGCTTGCACAAAGTCGGCGCAATGCCGTACGTCGGAGAGTTCATAGGAAAGGTTTTATTTTTTTCTCGTTATTCATTGCGCCCGTTGTTGAGACTGTCCCTGCTGGGACTGGCGAAGTCACTGTGACTTTTGCCACAGTCTTAATATGCCCCATCAGAAACACGTCGAGTTCGCGGCTCGCCTGCAACGCAATCTCAGTAATGCTACGGACTTTGTAAGTGAGGCGGTCGTTATATCAACACGAGCAAAGTTGCGCGACTCTTGTACTACTCTTTCAAAGTTTTATCTAATGGTCACACCGCGTATGCCATTGTTTTCATGCCTCTTAAAAGTCCTTACATATCATTGGTCCAAACTCATTAAAGCGGTGCTTTAGAGCGGTGAATATAAGGCTTAACGCCCATAGGAATACAGGGAACCAAAAGGTTTCAAAGCAGATTTCTTATTTCACAGTGCGCCTACTAGTCATCATTCGGCGCAGAGTAACTATGAACGGCGTAAAACACATGTCGAAATTACGAAAGCTCATTACAAAGGCAGAGTATATTTAAAACATTGCGAAACGTGCGGCCACAAGTCGGGAGCACGGCCCATTGAAAAACAAGCCAGCAAGAAACTTACCAAAACAGTTATACATTTTTGGAGAGCACCAATAAACTCCGCGATAGTTAACTGTTAGCGAATGCCTCGAAGAAAAAGTGCGACGAAATATGCTACGCCATTTTGAAGCCAATAAATTTGCATTGTAAAAACCGACCTATACCGATGAAAAATCGCGACTTCTCGTGTTGTCTGACATGCTTCGGCGCAGGCTACATAATACTGCCGCCCCAGTGATACTAACTTCTAAGAGGAAACAAAATCCTTACACAGCACGTTAAAAGAACCGTGCGCAGCAGTAGACAACAAAAATGCCTCGTCTGCAGACACAAGTTGCGTTCGCTGTCGCCGGTGTGGTCCGGGCTCGAATAGCGCGTAGTCTGCGCCGCCGTCTGTTACAGCGGGTCGTTCTATTTCGTTCCCTTGTGATGGTTAACAAGTGCCTTTTGAATGTAGTTTTCTCTAGGCTGTACACCTTGAACGACCGCTACTAGTAGAAAAATCAGTGCATATGGCGAAATATCAGGCTACGAGAGAAGCTTGCGGAATTCGGAAAAACACCCAGGGGATAACGAGCCTGTCGGCAGCATGTACTAGTGCCCACAAAATAAAGCAGAGCACGGGTTTGGGGTAAAAGCGCTCTCCTCGTCCAGGCTGCTGGTGAGGTGAACACCAAAAATGTCAAGCTGAACATCCGGGTGTCCCACATGCACCCAAGATATGCACATGCGCATCAGCTTTCGAGGCGCGCCGCAAAAAGAAAATTTGTTCGTGTGCTCCGTTTTATTTTGGGGGCACTAGCCCGACTTTACCATACATTATACATTTCTAGCGGCGTTTTGAAAGTAGATTGTCTTTGTAATGACACAGCATTATTTTTGTCGCACATTTCTTCAACGCTTTCGCCAACGTAAATGTTATGATAAGTTGTCTTTACATGTATTTCAATGGGTCGTCCTCCCAACTTTCACCCAGACGCTTTTCTCGGTATTTTAAATATACTGCGCCACTGAAATGGCATTTTATGCCTTCACATTTTGTTCTAGAATATTCATGGTTGCTCTGTGCTAAAAATTATAGCAAGTGCCCACTGAAATTAGAAAAATGCTTTGAACACTTTCTTTTGAATGTATTCGCCACCTTGTGACCCCGTCTCTTGCACCCTTCTCTTGCACCCCGTCACCGCCTAAGCCTACTTGTCACCCCGTCTCTTGCAGCGCCGCGAGCGCCCACATTTTATAAACAGAGTGTTGGTTTATAGGAGGTCGTCGACCAGAAGAGGAGTCAGATAAGCAACAGTCCGCAGTAAGAAAGAACTCAGATGCAGTGATATCGTTCGATCTCTACACCCAGATCACCGCAGAGATACTTTTTTTATTGTAAATTCTTATCTTTGGGCTTCCAATATGAAACGTTTTTCGCGCACTATGGGAACTTTATTTTATCGTTTTGTCACTTAGAGATCGCAGTAAAATCGAGGTCATTGTGCTCCGTTATTAGGGTAGGCTTGCACGACAAATTGTTCTTTATCCTTGCCAAAATGAAGTTTGCCACATTGTCTTCAACAACACAGGCTCTCTATGCTCACAGCTGGTTTCTAGCAGTCAAGCTCGCCCCGGCATAGCTACAACCTCTGCAGGAAAAGGATCTCTCCCAAAGCCCTCAACTTAACCCTGTTTTGTGCAACCTGCACAGATGATATCTTCGCAAACTTCCTAATCCCATCGCTTTCTGCTGTACGGTCCTTCACTTCCAGTCCTGTCCGCTACTATTCATGACTATCGCTTTTAAGGCCGAAGCCTTCAGTGCCTCATCGTTGTAAGTAGGAGTTGCCGACAGAAATGAAACGCTTTTCAATTGGTCGAAATGGTCGTGACGTCCCAGTGCGCGAATTTCAAACGAAGCCAATTGTACTTACCATGCAACGAATTATAGGGGTGGTATAGGGATGCTCCAAGTGGTGCTGAATTTAGTTCATTAGTAATTATTCAATTTTCTCAATCAGCCAAATTATGTTGATTAGACTATTTAGTCTACTTAACCTAAATATTTTAAATTATTCATTAATTAGTTTCCTCAATGTGGCTGTAGTCAAGCGGGGATGTAAATACAATTTAGCGAAATGTTAGTCAATTACACTAAATGTCTAATTGGCATAGTGGTGCTAATTAGACAATTAGCGCCAGTTTGCTCTTGCTGAACAGGAACTAAGGTTTACTGATAATTATGCCTTGTACTGGGGATTGGCTGAAGTACATAACAGTAATTAGCTCCTTAGTGTACTCGTGCTATTAGGCAACTGGTTATAGGCATCACAAGCCCTCTCGCAGTCAACGCCTAACAGTGCGCGAGGAAAGGCTTCCGCTTTGAAGCACTTTAGTGAGCCAAAGTGCCCCTTGAATTTTTCTTGCCTTGGCATTACCTGCCCTGTGCACGTCCACTTCGTTTTAATTTTAACAGTGCTGGCACTAACTCGCACTTCTTTGATAACACACTTTGCTCTCTTCTCGTCTCTTGACGTTGCATCTACAATTTTACATCGACGTTACCATCTACATTACGTTGCATCTTATTACCCTATAATCGGGAACAGCAATGTTTTCAATCTTTAATTTAATCGCCATAGTGCATGTGATTTTTGCAGTAGCACATTATAACATAGCTTCTCTAGCAGCACAATATATATCTGTGGAGCCGTTAAAAGCCAGTCTATGCTTTCTTGGTGGTGACTCGTGAGTGACTCCGTTTGCGGCAGCACGCTATGTGGGAAAGCCAACGTAGTGAATTATGAAGGGGGTGCATTAAGCAGGGGTTTCTTTGGTTGGTTTGGTTTGTGGGGTTTAACGTCCCAAAGCGACTCAGGCTATGAGAGACGCCGTAGTGGAAGACTCCGGAAATTTTGCCCACCTGGGGTTCTTTAACGTGCACTGACATCGCACAGCACACGGGCGCCTTGCTTTTCGCCTGCATTGAAAAGCGGCCGCCGAGGCCGGGAGTCGATCCCGCGTCCTTGGGAACAGTATTCGAGCGCCGTAACCACTGCGCCATTCCAGCGAGGAACAGAGGTTTCTTTCTCAAGCTGCAACCAAACTCAAGTGCAGCTACTGCGTCGCAATTGTTTGTTTTTTTATCAGTACCGCACTCAATACTATCACAAAATTTGAGGTCAAATTGAAAGAGGGAAGAGCAGCTTTACTCTCACATTTGTAGCAGTGTTCCTTCCAGTACATCTGTACAACAAAGCTTTCTGGCTCTATAGTTGCAAGAGAAGTAAAGTGCAGCTCTTGAGTAGTGCATAAGTGTTGTTGTTGTTGTTGTTCTCCTATAATGTGATGGCACATACCCACATAGGGGGATCGGCCAAGAATTGGGGTGCAGAGATATTAGATTTTGAGATGTATAACTACATCGGAAAAAAAAAAAATAATAATAAATGCTAGGGAATAGAGAAGGAAATGTAGATATGATAAACCAAAATATATAATAGTAAATACTAACGCACGCAGTAAGAGAATAGTAAGATTTATATGTACAGAATAAAACTTCAAAGCATATTAGTCAGGTAGACGTTTTGTTTCTATTAAGAAGTTTTGAATGGCGTTGAAAACATACCTGTGGCTGTACCCAAGCATGGTGGCACCGAACGATAATAAAATTTGGCTGCTCAAATTAAGACCCAGCTGTTGTAACGGCTTCTCTAAGTACCGTTTTCTCATCATGGTAAAACGGCGGCAAAATATCAAGAAATGGTCTATTGTTTCCGGTTCCCCGCAGAATGCGCAGACAGGAGAAAGCGCCAAACCAGACCTGTGCATATAGAAATTTAGGGGCGGAATACGACAGCGTAGCCTTGTTAGAGAGACCTCAGTCTGCCTTGATTGACATGATTTCCTATTCCACGAATACTTGAGGTGCAGGTAGTCATCCGAGGATAAAATAGATCCAGACTGCGTGCTTAATAAGGCACGCCGCCGAAATCTTGCTGCTGTTATGTACGCTGTTGCCGGGAGGATGGGCAATACAGGGCCGTTCAGAGAATCTTTGGCTAGTCTGTCTGCAATCTCATTGGCTGTCACATTGTTGTGTCCTGGTACCCACACTATATGTATGAGCCTCAAATGTGAGGGGAGCAATGAAAGAAAGGTGTTTAAAATTTGCGAATCCATATTCGAAGAAAGCGACAAGCACAAAGAATAAGAGTCTGTAATTACAGCCACTGTTGAGTATGTTGTGATTTGAGTATAAGTGTTGAGTATAAGTGATTTGGCTTGCAACAGCTACAGTTTCTTCTTCCTTTTTTGCCACAAATTCTGGTATCCACTATTATCTGCTGTGCCATCCTTGACTGCCCCAGCAGTGGCGTGGGCCATTCTTGTGAAGCGGTATAATTTACAGCTTCACGTGCGCGACGCAGCAAGAAATCAACACTGGCATTACCGTGAAAGCCCTTTCCTCACGCTTTTGAATGTCGACGCACGCAGTTTCTGGCAAATATTAAAGGACAAATAGAGACACACCACCCCTCTATAATCTGTGTCATCGAAACATCGTTCAACAACCCAACCTGAGGTAAAGGAGTTCTGCTACATGGAAGCTGCGTCTTGAAGAAAGACAGGACGGTCGGTGGCTGTGGTGGCGCCACTTTACTTCTTTAAAACGGCCTTAGCTATACTTTGCTACTGAACCAAGTCAGCTTCGTGGAAACCTTATATTTCATTACAGTTACTTTTCTATGTCTTATATGCTCTCTTCAAGGTACCAATTGCAATATATTTCCTGCTCTTGAACATTACATAACCATCCACAGATTATACACAGTTCCAAAGTGGTTTTGTGCGGGGCCTTTATTTGCGAGGCATAAATTGGGCTTCACATGATATTCGACTTTACAGTTTTCTTTGACATCACACAGGTCATTCATTCTCCCGAATTTAGTGGTGCTTCGTTGGACATTGTGAGCCTGCATTTATTGCAATGTGGGTTCCAATGCCAGGTTAGTGATGATCTGTCTGAATGGAAGGAACTTCTACTTAAATTGAATATCAACTTGAAAGGAAAGTAGAATACAGAATGATTTCTGACGTCACTCGCGCAGATGAGAGTTCGGGGCTTACCCTTGTGTCACGTTTCGATGCCAGTTTTGCTCAGTAGCCAACACTAGAATGCAGGCAAATTGTATGAAGGATTTTATTAAGTTACACAGGAATACCAGTGAACTCTTGCGCCCGAGAAGTTTGTTAAAAGAACCCTGAAGCACGTTTAGTTTGATAGAGAAACTATTTAAATTATTTGTCACACAATAAGACATCGTATGCGATGCAAGTCGCAGCACGAAATAGAATGTTCGCTGTTATATTCCTTAGGTTCAATCCTAAAACCCAAATACAATATGCTACACAATCTTATTAGTAGAACACACTGAAAACAATTTTGATAACCTGCCTAATTCTGGAAGCCATTTTCACAGGGTTCTTTTTTTCTTATTTGTTATTATTGATGATCCTTGTTCTTGACGATCTTGTCTCCCAAGCCTTTAATAACTTTTGAAGATGGTATTTAATAATAATATTTACATCAAACGAATGTTAATTTCATCAAGAAACTGTTTTCTGCTCTTAATACATACATTATAGCTCGAAATGTTGTATTATATTGTAACGAATTGACATGACTAAGTGTTCTAGAACCTGTGGTATTCCTAATTTGTTTCGAAAATGCTTTGTAGCAGCAAGCAAGGTAACTGAATATTATTTCCCAAGACTCACTCGAATCTGAAATCATTGCACTTACTAGGAAAACAGCCAATGTACTCACAATAATCAACTCTGTTAACAAATTTTAACTGGAGTTCGGGAAGGCTGTTTCTTGAGTTGGTGGGTATATTTTGTCAATTTCGATTAAAGGTAAAGCTCAAAAAGAAGGCAAGGACATACATGTGTGTAGCTCTCACGTACCTGTCTTCCTGTACTTTAGACGTTGACAAAATGAACAGAGTCTAACTATAGTCTGTTTCTTTATTATGCAGTTGTTCTATGGGTTTTTGTGCACATTATTCATAAACATCCTGTTTTGTGCTTCTCTAATCATCTTTATTTTTATATGCAGTTCTAAGTTTTCATGAGGGTTCTTTACTCCCACCCAACCAAATTCACGCGCGGCATTGTCTCATCTGCAACCACAGTTACTTAACAACCAAGTGGATGCAGCTAGCACAGAACCGGGTTAATTTGAGAAATATGGGACAGGCCTTCGCCCTGCAGTGGGTATAGTCAGGCTGATGATAATCATGATGATGACTTAACAACCCCCCGTCCAACAAATCTTCATGCCATTTCAACAATGGCTATTCCAAAATGGTAAAATGCAGCTGCGTCATGACGTCTTTACACGCAGCTCTCTCAAAATCCGATGAACACTGTGTGCAGGCTGGCTTTAGCAAGAAGCTTTAGAGACTGAACAATGCTAGCTACCCGCGGCTGTTTCAAATTGCTGTATGCGACACTTCGCTATAACAAACGGAACACACTTCCAGCGGTGAGCCATCAAGAAACAAGCGAGAAGATACCTGTGGCGGTATATTCATTCATGCATGAGATAGAGTGAAACTTCAAGAAGATATGCGGTAGATATGAAGTGAACGCGTTTTCGTAAACAACGTGCAATATTGCAAAGGCTTTCTCCATTACGGCCAGACGATCACCTACGAGATACCTATGATACCTACGAGATACTGGTTGTGTGCTGGTATGCCTCCAATGGTTAGACTCCCCGTTGTTTCAGTGGGAAAGAGAGCAAACACAAACAGGCAGTAAAATACAAATGTATAAACTACCAGATCACTGCGAAGTTTGTAAATGCTGGGAACCAGCAGTACTTGGAGGAGCAAAGTTTATCGGCGAGTCCGAAGAGAGTCCGAAGAGCGAGTCCGAAGAGAAATAAACGTAAGCTTAGCATTTACACAAAGCTTGGCCCACCTATATTAGTATGACGTCCATTAGACCCCTCGACCAGGGTCTCTATTTTTCTTCTTACCTTGTTCTGGCTGGGAAAATATACCAGTATATGAAAGCGGTGATTTCTACAATAACGTGAATGAGAAGTAGGCGTTCTTTCTGGCTCCCTTGTATCTGAAGTGATCGTGTCCTTCGCTCAGCCCAAATGTATTACTTTATTCACTGGCACTGTTCTCTATTGTTCATTGCTAGAGTCACGGCTTTCAAATCTCTCGAAAATCGACCGAACCATTGGTCTTCTTGCAAACACAACTCAGCATGACGCGCCAGATGGTCGACGGTGCGTGCAGCAAGTGGCTACGTCTACTATTGGGTTCGAGACCTGCCGCCTTCTAGTTTCCCTGACTATCCGGAGCTTAAGGGCCCCACACATTTTTAGCACTCGGCACTGGTAGCCGAAGACCTCTCGAAGGCTCCTGCAGAAGTACTATGGGCACTCTAAAAGCGTTGAAACGGCGTGTATTCTACAATCGTCAACACTGTCAATAGGAACACTTTAACAACAATAGAGTATTTTCATTTTCATGGAGCACCTCTAATGAGCAAGACTATTTCCCCCGGTACTGAAGGATACTGCTAGATATTACATAATAACACCAGAATGTTATATATTTTGGGTACATCACTTGTGTCTTCATGCATAGATCACGTCAACGTTCGCACTGAAAACGACCAGGTATTTCCGTTTATTATTGAGCAAAAGCTATCCGATCACTTCTATGTTGGGTGTAGCTTTCTATCGTCTCAGCATGCTGCGGCTAACAACCCGGTATCACAGATAGAGGTTGTTGATAAAAGAAAGCTGGACTCGTTGTTGCAACGATACGACTGGAAATCTTTCCTAGCAGAAGTTCCTGCCAGTCACCTCTATAAATATTTTATTGCCGTTTATACGCAGACAGTGCACTCTTGCAAAAACCTAGTCGTCTTAAAGCAACGAAAGCCGGGATGCCCGTGGATAAATGGAAATGCTCTAACCGCGATAGCTGAAAAAGAACTAGCCTGGGCGCGTTGTCGTCGCTCACCTAATAATCAGTATCTTCGCGAAGCTTATAAGATGGCTCGCAATAAAGTCACTGCTGTGCTTAGGGGTGCCAAGCGACAGCACTTCCAAGGTAAATTTTCTGAATTTAGAAATAACCCGTCCAAGGCTTGGTCCGTGGTTAACGAATTAGGGGTCGTCCCCGGAAAGGCGCGTACCAAACTATTGCCAAGAATTTCGGTCCACCATCTATAACGTTAGCATTTAATTCCTTTTTCTCGTCTACTGCAGCAAGTTTGTCCGGTAATACGGCTAGTTATTGTATGCCACAATCGGTAGTTGAGCCTGCCTTCCCGCCTGAGTGTACCGAGGATGATATTTGCTATATTTTATTTAACTTAAAACAGCACAAGTCGGTTGGATTAGATGGTGTGTCTGTGGACGTCCTTCGCAGAAATTTCGAGGCCCTGAAGAATGTTCTTTTAGCAATTATAAATAACATTATAACCACGCAAGAAATTCCACCTGGCCTCAAGGAAGCGCTTGTAGTTCCTCTCTTTAAAAGCGGACAGGTCAATGTTGTCACAAACTACAGGCCAATTTCGATACTTTCGTGCATTGCTCTTATACTTGAAAAGCATATTTTTCACGTAATGCAGAGCTTTATTGATGCGCACAACATACTGTCGCCTAATCAGTACGTATTTACTTGTGGGCGTGGCACTAGATTAGCATTAGATGAATTAACCGATTACCTTAACAGTACTCTTGAAATTTGGTGCTGGCGAAGACTCTTGAGAGTTCTTTGGACTGCCAGAAGATCAAATCAGTCAATATTGTCGACCATAAACCCTGACTGCTCATTGGAGGGTAAAATTCTAAAGTTAAAGCTCAGCTACTTTGGTCATCTGATGAGAAGAGAGGAGTCGCTGGAGAAAGATTTGATGTTGGGAAAGGTTGAGGGTCGCCGGAGAAGGGGTAGGCAGCGAACGCGATGGTTAGATGGCATCCTCGAGGCACTGCAGATGAAGTTATGTGATGTCAGGAAGATAGTGAGAGACCGGAAAGCGTGGCGTGACATGGTCAATAGGGTCACGAAGAGTCGGACACGACTGAACGACTGAACTGACTCTTCATTAGTGCATTCGCGTGTGCATTATTTCTAGATGTATCAAAAGCTTTTGACTCCATAAACCATAAAATTTTACTTCGTAAACTTCATAGCTATGACTTCCGAGGGCCTTTCCTAACTTTCCTTGAGAATTATTTACACGGTCGAATCCAAGTAGTAGTTCTCGGAAATATTAAAAGCAAACCTAGGCAGTTGAGCGCTGGAGTACCCCAGGGGTCGATTTTAGCTCCCCTTTTATTCAACTTGTACGTTAATGATCTCAGTCAAGCAATTTTTCACTGTCGGGTGTTTCAATACGCAGATGACACGCTTTTAGTATCTCGTCATACTAATTACCATCAAGCCGTGGCTCAATTACAAACTGACACTACAAATGTTATCAGTTGGTACCGTAATAACTTAATTTCTATTAACCAAAATAAAACTAAATTAGTATGTTTTCACGATCCGCTGAAATCTATTCCTGTCATCACTCTAGTGTTTCTTCATTCTCCTCTGTGTAACAATTGTTCTTGCTCTCCTATTCCATACCTCTCAAGTGTCAATTATCTCGGTGTTCATTTCGATTCTAACATGTCTTGGAACACTCACTTGGCTAACGTTTGTGAAAGGCTGCGCAAAATAGCCTGCCTGCTGTATTCTATTAAAGCACTATGCCCAATTTACGTAAGGAAAACAATAGCACATGCATTGGCGTACAGTGTGCTGAGATATGGAATTTGTTCTTTTTATTTCTGTTCAGTGTTTTGCGCAATAAAGTTGATTCTTTACTAAAATCCATAATTCGGGCGGTGATGTATGGTGTGCACATTACTAACAATCCCGGTCTTTTTTCATGCTCACACATGCCCTCGTTCAGGCTGTTATTCAAAGAAACAGTAATCCTTTCCTATATATGGAACAATGAGTTCTGCCTCCCGTATGTCCCCGGCAGTACATTACGTCCACGCGACCGCTTTTCCTTACCAAGAGTACGGACAAGATACGGGAAACGTGTCCGTGACTTCTATGTACCTGATGTGTTAAACAACCTGCCAGGTAATGTTTTATCTTCCAGCACGCGGAAAGAAGTAAGATCTTATATCTTTGATCTGTATGTGTAATTTTGTTTCTTTCTTTCTTTGTTTTTTTTTCTTCCCCGTCATTTCTTACTGCCTTTCTTTAGTTTTTAGTTTGAGTCTTGTGTAATTACTTACTGTGCCGCCCCTGGGCTTGCTCCATTCTGCCGAGCGGAGCCCCACAAGCCCATTGTTGGCTTGGGCAGGCTCGTATTTGTATGTAATTTTTTGAAATAAATAAATAATTTATATATATCTGCAAGCCGTAGAGGCATTCTATGCTGCAGGCGTAAGGCGAGCATACCCCGTTTGACACACGCAGAAAGCACACAAAGACGTGAGTGAATATGACTGTGAAACGCTTCTTTTAGTCGGGACTTCAAATGGTGGTGGTGGTGGTGGTGGTGGTGGTGGTGGTGGTG
>JAJIZL010061109.1:0-22602 GCA_023969395.1 Amblyomma maculatum
AGGCACTTTGCTCTGTAAAATATCCTTGGAAGTTAGGGGAACTGCATAGCATAGCTTTTTGTATTTTTTGGATATTGTTTACCTGTTTATAGAATATCTAAAAGGACAGAGGCTTATTGCGACGCAAATCACCTGGGGCGTATTTCACGTTTGCCTCGTTGTCAAAAGTGTCGCCTTATCCCCGACTTCGACACGAGTGATTGGTTGAAACAGCGAATCCGGATGCCACTAATACTTCAATATCCGGCTTTTTTATCAATGTTATGCCCCCAGGTAGGGAAGATAGCGGAGCGTTCGATGAAGACACAAACTCAGAATGTGGCTCCTGGAGTGTGAAGTAAAGGAAGCGAAGAAGCCAACGAACCAAGTATCAAGTGATTTTTGTCTTACTAGGCCCCTTTGTCTGCGCAGCGTGCGTCAGCGCGTGTCATGAGCTGAGACGGTGCAATATTGCTGAGAGCAATAGTGCCGTTACAGCCCTCACCCGCCCGGAAGAGAGAAAGGATAGCAGTGAACAGCGCGGGAAAAAAGAGACATGCTTGTCGACGGTACGTACTAAGTGGGTTGCAAAACTTCGCCTTGGTTTTTTTATGGAGGTGGGTTGAAAGGAATCGCGCCATGTTGACAGGCTTCACTCGGTCCATGGTGATGGTGGCGGAAAGCATTTATTACAAAAGGAGAGGTCTGGGGAGCCAACCGTAGCGGGCCGCTCCACTTACAATACTATGTGGAGTCCCTTATTCCAGGACTCCATTCGTCTGGGCCGCCACTCTAGCTCGCTGGACCAGCACTTGTGGAGCCGTTAGATCCAGGCAGTTGAGCAGTGCCGCCTTCTAGTCTTTTCGGGTAGGGGAAGGGGTTATGGGTATAAGAAAGGATTTAACAGGCATTTCTAGACCAGGTGAAAGGTACCAGCCACCTCTCCATAGAAAGGGCTCAGACCAGAAAAGGAAGGATCGAAATCTTTGAACACTGCCGGCACAGTAGAGTACTAGTAGCGATCTTTTTTTCGCCCATTGCCGGAGAATCTTGAGAGTTTACTCTCTGCGCTGAACGACGGGATAAGGTCCATCGTAAAGAGGGGTAAGAGAAAATGACATTCCCAGCGCACAAAGAAATGTGTACACGTGGCTATGTCCTCCGTAGACAATATATGAGTCGGGTCCTGTGATGTTGGCGCAATATTCTTGGCGGCGTTATCTGTGTCCATCATGTCCGTGTCACCAAACTCCATGGGGCAAAGAGAATAATTGGTTCAAAGGAGAGAAAAGCCGCCGTATTTTTCGCAGTTCTTCTGTCGACACCTGACACACGCCGAAAAGGCAGGGAGGTGGAAGTGAAAACGAAATGAGGCAAAGGGGGCCCATAGTAGAGGGATCCGGAGTAATGTCGATCACCTGGGGATTTTTAATTTGCACTGACATCGCACAGCACAAGAACGCCACTTCGTTTCGCTTCCAACGAAACATCGCCACCGGCGGTGGGTGCGGAAGCCAGATTTCCAGCAAACTAGTCGGGCGTCTTAGGTGACCCCTACGAGTAAACTAGAGCGCGATGCGCACGATGTGAACAGGCGGGGAACCATGTCCTACGAAGATACTTTGTTGGGCGAGTTGGTAAGCATCTATTGGCAATAAAAACAGCGCGAACAGCTTCCTTTTATTATGTCTTGTGTCGTCCTGTTCGCGCTGTTTTTGTTAACAATGAGATACCATGAGCTACCTGATGTTTATTCTACACTAGGCGTTGATCCGCACTGCTTAACACCGCAATTCACGATGGAAAATTTGCATTCAAAAGAAGAGAGACAGCAACTACGATCCTTCCGAGAAATGCAAATGTGTTCAGAAGACCTTGACGAATTACAGGTTTGCGATTTCGCGCTCAAATAAAAAGCCGCCATATAGATGTCCCAGAAAAAAAAGGCAGTGTTCACCAGAAAAATGCAGACAGTTTGCATCGTTCTGGAAAAGGAAAAGCAGAACTCTTTATTTGCTCGCAGTAGCCAAAATAAGTGGCAGCTATGGCCAGCTGCCTCAGCCTGCCTTTAGACCTGGGAGAAAGCTCACTTCCAGGAGGCAGATATAGATGCCGCCACAGTTTATTTTTGTTATTGATATATAGCTTGAGATATAGGAGAGTTCCTTTAACATGCAGGAGTTATTCTCTCTTTTTTGATGAGAAGTGAGTAGACCCACATGTGTAGGGTTATAAATTATACCAGGTCTTTTAGCTGCTCAAAACTTGCCTTTTTTTTTTCAAGCTAGAGGTGCACTTTGTTCAGGTGTACAGAATGCACGTCGGATGGCTTTACTACGCCGTCCGATGATTATTTGAATAAATGTTACACAAGATATTTTACTTTTGATTTCCAGGCAGCTAAATGTTAGGAACTGAAGACCGCGAAAATAAAAGCTGAAGCAAGGTTTTCATTTTCCTTGTTGCTAATGCAGTTGGAATACTTAACACCAAATATAATCTTTTAGAAGGTAAATTTGGCTCCTAGCAGTGAACGTTTTTTAACGATGACCGTTGCGCTAATAACACAGCAAATACGGAAGCCTTTGGTCTATTTTATGCTTTAAAAGCATTTAACATGATTTCCTCAATAAAACTAAACCTAAAGATGACATTTCAAATTTTACATTGCGATAAGTCAAGTTTCATATCTATAAATGTTCTTATTTTTGACGTTGAATATTTTGCGATTCATTAAATAGAAAAAAAAACCGGAGCGTTCAAGTTTCTGAAATACTCAGAGATTAAAAGTGGTTCAGGTAATTACGTGTAAATAATGCATTCATCTCTGAGCTATATAACCTACGTAATGACCCCCTTGATGTAAGTTCCATCCACAGAGGCCGCACCGTCATATCTTTCGCAATATTTGTATATAAAAAAGCAATATTTGTGTACAGAGTAAGAAGAGCCCCTATGTGCTTACTGGACAGAACATAACCTGTTTGCTTACTACCTACTGCCACACTTCCTTGTCTTGTTCTTCCCTCTCTTTCGTGTGACTGAAAGCTTAATTCCCTCTTAAAAGAATCTCGACATCTTTAGTTCGTTCGTGAAAGCTGCGTAAGCAATGACAGGGTCTTCCGTGTGACGCAGGGCTTAATTCCCTTTTAAAACCATCGCTACACCTTTATTTTACTTGTTAAAACCGTGCAGCCAGTGACAGGGTGTTCCGTGTGACTGAAAGCGTAATTCCCCCTTAAAACAACTTCTACACCTCTATTTAGCTCGTCAAAGCTGCGCAGGCAGTGACAGGTTCTCTTTGCTCCTAGATAGTGATGTCCACTTGATATGATATATTTGTTTCACTCTTACACCACTCTAAATTTTAGTACAAGGTGGCCTGGTTTAGATTTACACTTTCACGCACCGCATTGATCGTTATTTCTGGCACTATTCGGCACAATGCTTTCATTGCACCCGAATACATGGGTCGCCTTAAAACAGTCTACAAACGGCATAAAGTTTTTCAAAATGATGCCCGGGCTCTCAGACTAGCCACGCGTTTTAGTATTCCTGTTCGTTCGCATTTCAGTTTGCTTCCTACAGAAGCAATATTTTGAATTTTAGAAAAGTTATACAAAATAGAATTAGTGATTTTTTACTGTTTCTGTTTCCTAAACGATGAATTATTCCTAAAGCGTTTACCGCAAGCCACTTAAGCTCTCCTTTGCTATTGATGCAAGTTTAAACACATAATTTCATGAATATCTTTACTTGGTTTGCATTGTTACAAAATGTCTAATAAATATAGATAACAAAATAATGAGGACCTAAAAATACAATTTTTAGGCTCTAACACTTGAAGACATAGGACAGCTCATGAAATAGTATGGGCAGTGCTAAACATAAAACGAGTTGGTTAGGTTGCCGAGACATTTTGGGTTTCTGTTGTGAATGTCGGTCTTTTCATGTTTTGAATGCATTTCGGTTGTCGGCGTTTATAACCAGGTCAAGTTGTCTTATTTTTTTCGATACATGTAACGCAATTATCATACGTATATTTTATAAAACAAGAAATCTATAATGTTGACAGGAACTAAGGCTCCCATCAATTTTCTCTGAAAATAACGCTTACAAGGGAAAAACTAATTTATCACTCCAGCGCAACATATACCGTGGGTATATATATATATTCGACATTACAAGCGGTACGAAAGTGTAGAAGCTTGCGATGTTCCTTTATGTAGGGAATTTGCGTGGTTGATTGACTTATTTTTAGACACAAAAGCTCTACGCGAAGGTACTACAACGGCAAAATAATATACAGAGAAGCCACAAGTGAAGTTTAGTATCATTAGAGCAAACAAGAAATGTTAAAGTGCGGACACTATCACGCTGCTGTTTCATAGCTCATTGCCGTTTCTCCGAAGATGACGTAAAGAATATTTGCGATCCGTTCTTGTCGTGGAAAAAGGGCAACCATCCTGCTATATTTGAGCTTCTGCTTACTCCTTATGGGGGAGCATTGTCAAACGATCTTTGACAGATTGGAGGCAACAAGTGCGTGTTAGTAACTTGGCGACAGAAGGGCAAGGCTATATAAAAGACAATTTCGAGAAATGATGTTTCTTCACACTTGACTGTCTGTACCGATAATGCACATAACTCCCCGGTGTCGGTTTTTGCTCCTTTTTTATGCACTGGGCTCAGAAAAAGCAAGCAGGTTGGAATTCAAGATAACTTATTCATTGCTTTGTGGTTGAAAGTTTTGATGAGAATAAGAAAATTTTATTCAGAGGATTTCTTTTTTTTTTCATTAGTACCGTACGATATTTGTATGTTCGTGTTAAAACAGCTTATGAAACAGCACATCATTTGTAACATTTGTGTTATCAAGTAAGATTATCGGACCCGTGTTGTCAATTCAGAGCGGCCGCAGACAGCCTTGAAACAAGTTTCAAGATATAAAAAAATGAACCGAGGAGCAATAATAATTTTTTATTTATCATTGTATTCAGAAGTTTATTTTTAGTCAAAGGAATGTGGAGCGATATTTTACCCTGCACTTTCCTTAAATGTGCTTTGCAAATAGATTTTCGCTGCCAGGCTTCAAACTCAGCAGGAGCTTTTGTCGGGTTATTTGGCTTGAATCGTGTTTCCAGGAAAAGGCCATGCGCGAACATCGACAACACAATGCCTGTAGACACGAGAGGATGAGCTCGACTAAACACAGGACATGACAGGACACGACTCAGGAAGACAAGCAACAAGACGAGCATACCCTTTCAAAGGTTTAACATGTCCAACTTTTCCCAGAAAGTTCCTTAGGCGGCATAGCAAAGCTGAACCGCAGCAGCCACGTAGCTGTTCGTGGTTCACGCTTCGAGCGCTTTCTTTCTTGACTGAGTGGAGTGCTATGACATACGATATTTAAAACCTGTAGACCTTCCAAAATGGAAATTTTCACCCGCGCCTTGGGCAGCCGTGAAGAGTGGCAGTATAATTCTGGAGTACCATGGCAAGGCACTGCCTTGCACAGAATTATCACCTTCTGTCTTCTTGCTTACTAGTAGGTATAGCCATCTGTCCACGGTTAAATAGCTATTAGGATTTTGAACGCTTATTGCGCCCTCTTATTAGCCCCATATGAGTGCAGGAAGACAGCCTCCATACTGTATTTTTAGTACCCCAGGATTCAAGCCGTACAAAAAATCTGCACGTTAGCGTAGGCAAGTAACACAGGAGTCTCGGAATGTATTAAGTGAAAGCCAAATGTGAGAAAAGGATACTAAGCCGAAAAATCACAAGCACGTACGGCCTTGGTTTGAATACCATGTACAGCCCATGTTTTGCTCGTTGTGTCGTCTTCTAATCTTGTGCTCCCGTCCACGTTCCGCGCTGTTACCTCAAGAGTCATATAAAGAGACGCTGCTAATTCGTGAGGTACATATTATTGTCAAGAGCAATATGGAAAAAAAAGGACGAACAGTCTGCTAATTGCGAGCGTAGTTTAAGGGCAAAGAAACGAACATTTCAGCGGTAATATATTGCGAATTGTGCGCCATTCAAATACACATTACAATATTACAATTCTTTTTTGGGTATTTTTCCCGAAGTACTACTTCGTAAATGTAAGCAAGCCCTGTGATTTGCTAGCCGAATAAAACGCGGCACTCTTACTTATTGCCTGTTTTGCTTCTAATATCCACAGCCTATGTGTTCAGACTATATAGTAGACTTCTTTGTTTTCATTTGCTTTAATTTCATCACAGAGCACAGCCCGTAAAAATTGCTCGTTGTTTTTTTTTTTGGCCTCATTTTAAATCTGCACTGCCTAATAATTATTCCCATCCTTGAATGCACGTACCATTCGTATTCATTCGATTTTGCTCACAATACTTTTCTCATTATTTACTTCATACCTTAAGAGGTAAATGTTTTTGCGTACATTACATAGAATTTTAAATACAAAACATTTTAACACAGACAATAGGCCTGCGTAGTATGGCTTAGCACAGCTGTCAAAGGTCGATTTATTCAATATAAGAATTGCATATGTCCAACAATGTTATCAGCATCCTCAGCCGTACTATACTCATTGCAGAGCGAAGAAATGTGCCCTTTTCTCTAAGTAACCTTGTCCTGTGCTAGTTTTATCAAATTGAGCTTTGTGATTTTGTCAAACCCATCCATCCAAGTAATATCCTGCCGCCATCTGCCACACTTTCCTTTCCCTAGAATCCACTATGTTAAACTTAGCGACGCTCGGTTATCCGCCCTTCATATTTTTTTACGAGGGTAGCCGAAGATGTCGCAATACAAAAATTTTTTGGAGGCAGGATGGAAAACGATGAGGCTGAGGCTGTTGTGTGTCTGTGCACAACAAAGGTTTAAAACTTTTGTAAAACTCGCATGATATGCCATCAAGGCAAGGTGTTTTAGAGAGGTGTAATTGGTCAATTGCGCGTTCTATTTTTTCCAACGAGAAATGGCCATTGATAAAAGCACAGTCATCATCTTATAAATGCGTTATAAGAGCTTTGAAGTTAGCTAGTAGGTCCGAATCAGTGTGGTGTAATAGCTCACAAATACACAGATGAAGTCGCACGTTTTCGTTACTAGGGTGCCATTGGACATCATTCCCGGTATAAATTTGGCAGTAGCATAACGGTGCTCATCAAGTAGAGCTTATCGCGTAGGGGTTTCAAAGTGCAAAGCACGATTTGTACAAGATCGAACTCGGGCACCCCTGTATCTTTCAGCGTCCTGTTTTTGTAGGTCAAACGTTACCCTTGCAATTTCGTCTAAATATGCTCCAGGTGCCTCACATTCTAATTCATAGAGGTTATACAAACTCGTATGCAATGTTCTCTCCTGAAATTTCATGTAAAATGACCTAACAGACCCAATTTGAATAGCTATCGCTCGCACCTCCTACTTAAACAGCTCCCATGCAGCAAATATTGACATGACACCTGTCAAGCGCTTGTAGTTGGGAGTGTATCCGAAAGGCAAACTCCTCATTATTTATAAGTGAAGAATTCAGCTTCCAAAGCTCCCATTGCGGCCTAAAGTTCGAACAGTAAGTTCTGCCGAGCCGAGCAACCACCACACAATGATCTGAAAAGGAAACTGGTACATTTTCACACAATAAATCACGGGAAATCCGTGTGGAAGAAACATAAATCCTGTCTAGGCGCACGTGGGACCTCCCCTGGATATGCGTAAATAATGTAGTTGCATGATATGAGACCCCTGTAACAATGAGTCCTGAGTCATCTATAACACGCGACAACACTTCACACTTTTGCCTCTGTGTGCACTAGGCCCAGCAATATCATTCAGGTAACATGTAGAATTAAAGACTCCCATTAGCACAACATTCTTATCACAATCTAGGAGGTTATCCATGGCTTCAAACATATCAACACGCTCAGCTGCACTATTGAACGCATAAATTTTGATAAGTCTCCATAGCTCCCTGTGGAGCGAAAACTCACAGCTTATATGCCCCCTTCAGAGTCAGTATAGTAAGATAACGCAGAATAAGGAAGAGCCTTTCTCAGAAACTAGAAGCAACCTGCCGAAAAACCAACAGCATGCGATACAATAATATTGTAATCAGACAAAAAGGGTCCTAGTGCCTTCTCTGTGTCCTGCTCACTCTCAATCTTCGTTTCCTGGACGGCGACAAAATCAAGCCGCCTGCTGCTGATAAGTCGACGAAGTTGCACCTGCTTCTGATGAGACCTAAAGCCTGTCATATTCAGCGTTGCAAACAGTAGCTCCTCCGGGGTCGCCATGGTGATCACACAAGTGCTAACTAGGCTTGCATTTGTCTCTGCGGAGACGGCGATGTCGCCTCCGGACCTCCACCACGACTGCGGGAACGCGAACGTTGGCACTTCCCCTTGTGTTTCGACGTGCGCCGGCGGCGGCGATGCTTCACGCTTAACGGATCACCATCTTCAGTCGAGCCAGATGCGCATTGTACCCGGTGCTTATGAAGATGCTCTTCAACAGGAGGGACGGCCTCATTTGCAGGTAGTTTGGCCTGACCTGCAAGCTCTTCCTCGGCATTGACCTCAGTAGCTGGAGTAAGCGGGGTGGCATCTTTGACAGGTTTAGAACAGGTGGCAGGCTCCCTATCATGTGCCTGATTCGGCGTCTCATATCGAGGCAGCGTCTCACATTCCTTGGAGTCACCTTGAGGAACAACTGTTGTATTAGCTGTGGAAGCCGTGTCCACAGCAGTGGCTGAAAGGACACCATCCGTGGACCCAAAACCAAAAGTGATGAAATGAAACTTCTGTGGCTGCCAGATCGCTTGGAGGACGCCTTCATACGCGAGGCACTACAGACCTACGGAAAGGTGACTTCGATTTCGACAGAAAACTGGAAAGTGGCGGAAATGGAAGATTTGAGAACGCTGAACCGGCTGAACCGGGATGTTGTGTCTCTCGCTGAAGGGGGGCGACATCCCACATGTACTGACTATTTGTGGTATATAGAGCCTTGTTTCAATATCAGACAGGCCACCGCTATGCCTCCGGTGCAACCGTGTTGGCCACAATCGTAGGCACTGCCGTACGCCACGTTGTGACTCGATGCTTCGGTCACACCGCAGAAGAATGCGTCGTTACCTATGCGGACAAGCTGCGGCATCGTGTGCGGCCACCGGATGACGCTCTACAAGAGCATAATATGGATGCCACAGAAGTGCTTGACGCAATGACATCCCCCGGGTCGTGAAACGCTCTTCATAATTCGGCTTGTCTGCTGTGAGGATGACAGTGGGAGTCCGCGAGTGACAGGTACTGCAATTAGCGCGCAATTTAAAAATACCATTTACTAATAAATTTAAGTCACTCAATTAAGGTGACTATTACTTATTCATTCATTCATTCATTCATTCATTCATTCAAAAACCTTTATTCATGAGGATGACCTGAGGTGTAGTGAGAACCAAGCGGCAACGAGCGCGCTTCAACGCTCCAACGCCTTTCGCGAGTGACAGATGATGCGCCTTTACTTTCCTGTAAACGAATTATAGAATGACAGTGAACTGTGATGCGCTCAACATAGAAGCCAAGGAGACTTTAGCTGCTGGCGAACGGCCGAAAGAACAAGAGAAATGAACTTTTTCTGATCCAGAGGCAGTCACTGCTTTTCGCCACGTATATCCAGGTATAGCAGAGCTACGCCATCTTTCTTTTTTTTTGCCAGGATAGCAAAAAGCATAGCTCTTGATGATTCATAAAAAGCTACAAATTGTTTTGAGATTGAAGAAGGCAGAGGGCGAACTCTGGGGTGTTTGGAGTGGAGTGAGCCTTTTTATAAAATAAACAGTGAAGCTGGTTGCCACATGATACACCTACAGAGCGCTGCGCACATGAGGAAGCAGAGTTAGGGATATAGCAGTGTGCCAGTAGCCATTTTGATTAAGCAGTCATTATATTAGTACACATTCAGCTGCGCAAAAGATGAAAGCTACAAAACATCCGAGAAAGATGAAACGGAAGAGTAATTGTCAAACCATACCACTTCAATATCCATTTTACTATGAATTGCAATGAATACGATACCCATACAAGTGTTGATAGATGCACTAAGCAATAACAATACTGCTGTAGATTTGAGAATTATGCTTGCAGGATTGCTTGGCCTTATGTTTATTTTATTTCATCGGGATATCATCAGCATCTTACCAAAAAAGCAGGCGGTCAAGTGCAAATTAGGAGAGATGGTGTTTTGCAAGTGGTTTTCGGGAGAACGACATTCCTTTACTTAAAAGAGTTAAAAGCAGGAAGAACAATTTTTCTTCTTCAAAATATATTCATGTATGAGGTCGCTCTAATCCCGCTGCTAAGGATAGATAAATATCGCTTCCATCACCACGAAATTTACTGACCCTGAAACCTCTGACAAGATAATGGTTTCAACGTTCTGATTTCGCAATGTGCAGTATGCGGCAAGAAAATAAGTCTAAAGCAGTGCTCGAGTTCAGCATTCTCCGTCAATGTACTTTGGCGGAGTCGTTACGTAGGACACGTTTTCAGAATTATCAGGAGCACTGTGCCATCTACCTTGCCAGAGTCCCAGGGACTTAGACCAGTTTACCCTTCTGCCTGTAACTTTGCTAAAGATTTTTACAGAGTCAACAACTTCGGTTATACCCTCCTCGTTAACCGTAAAAACCGCAACGTCATCGGCGTAGCCAGCAGCATCAATTCCACGGCTTGAAACGAAAACCAGTAATGTTCTCATCGTCCAAGATATTTAAGCAAAGGGTTTCAATGCAAATGCAGAATAAAAGAGGCCTGAGGGGACAGCCCTGCCGCACAGAACGCTGCACGGTAATGAGGGCCACCAGATTTTTATATACGACTAATCTCGCAGTGCAATTTGGGTACGCCAGGGCTACCCCCTCACGAATAACAAAACCAACATTTACATGGTCCATAATACAAAGTGGAATTTCATGGGCAACACAGTCGAACGCCTTGTCAAGGTCAAGCTGCAGGATGGCCACACGGGCATTTATGACCCCATCACAACATTCTAATACACTTCTTGCTTTGTGTATATTTGTAACAATGGACCGTCACTTTATCACACACGTTTGATGTAGCCCAGTGATTTCCTGGATTACCAACTGCAGCCTTCGTGATAAAACCCTTATATAAATTTTGTAATCAACGTTCATGAGCGCATGTGGCAGGTATGATGTTACTTGTAGTAGCCTATCTGCTTCATCAGTTTTGGGTACGATGACTGTGTGGGATTTGCCATGAGAAGCAGGTAGTTCGTTTACGTCATAAGCTTCGGTAAACACTACAGTGAGGACTGGCGCAATTTCGAGTGTAAATTCTTTATAAAATACAGCACTTAGGCCGTCTGGACCGGGTGATTTTCCAGGATTTAAATTTTTTATTGCCAGTTCGACCTCTCATTCAGCAGCTGTAATCTTTATTTCTTTTCTTTATTTAGTCTTGGTAGTGCCCCGAGATACCTGTCCTTAAACGCTCTTATATCAAAGTTGTGCAATGAAAACAGTGTCTGGTAGTATTAGAAGTATGCTCGTTGAATATGCCGATCATCCGATAAGACGCCACCCCATTCTATATTTCCGATGTGATTTCTCTGTGCGTGCGCCTTTTCAATTCCTAGCGCTCGTCTCGACGGTGCCTGCACTGTAGCTGTCTCTTCCGCCCTCGCACGTACAAGCGCACCGCGGTAATGCTCTTGCTCTATCAGTCGACTTTTTGTTTATACTTCCTTATCTCTTCTGTCTATTTGCCAGGCGCTGCACATTCATTTTCAAGCATGTTTCCAAGCAGGGACCTTAAGTTGCGTTCATTATGTTTCTGTTCGTGGGCAAGGACACTACATCTACTAATTCCTATTATTTTAAGCTATTCCTTACAAAGCTTTCATTGCTGCCATGTTCTCAGTGTACTATTAGGGTTTATCTTGCCTATTTCTTCCGTTACTCCATCTCTGAAAATTTCGTATTTAAACAACTTATTTAGTTTTCACCGCTCTCAATTAAAAGCACTGCCCCGTTTTTGTGATCCTATCACACATATTACTAAACAGTGTTAAGAAAACGAGACGGGAACAACATGCTATCTACTACATTTTGAAATCACATCAGGCGAAACATATATGCGGTCAAGCCGAGCGTGGCTTGCACGCTGAAAATATGTGTATTTTACACCGCACGCACCGTCAGGACATTCCGCCACATCCTCAAGGTTCCACTCCCCCACAATTTTGGACAGTACCTCTGTGCTTACGTCTCTGAATCCGCGCACACTGGTCTTATCGTGACTGCTAAGGACGCAGTTTAAGTCACCCATAAGAATGAGGTGTTTTTGCAAACTGAGATGCTGTTCAATGCTCTCAAGAAACGTTACCCTTTTCTCTGATTATTATGGTGCATACAAACATACAATGCGCCACTCAGCGCTGCCGAGAGTGAAATCAACAACACGACTACCCGGTAAACATCAATAGGCCATCCCCGCAAGGCCTGGCACCTGTTTAACAAAAAGGACACATTCTGCAGAAGTGCCTATGGCGTGACTCACTACAGCATAAAATCTAGACGTGAAACGCTGCACCATGCTCCCAGTCTCTTCTTCGCCCTCAGTTTTCGTTTCCTGTACAGCCAAGAGATCGATCCCCTCCTCCGTTAAAAGCCGGTGCACTTGCCTCTGCTTTTTCTTTCCTGCCAGACTTCTGCCATTAGGTGTGGCCACTTTCAACGGAGGTGCCGGAGCCATTTTCGGGAAGTGTAAGGAGGCCGAAAGCATGGTGCTTACCCTTCGCGTCTAGCGTTCTGCTAGACGTCATACATGCCACCGGAGCCATCCGGTGGGAGGGCCTCAGCCTGCTGCCGTAGGACCTTGTCAACGACTCGGCTTTCCGACCGCCGCGGCTTGAACATTGAGTGGCGGGCCGAGGGCATTTTTGCTAGCGGATTTCCAATGCTTCAAGCTGATGCATTGTTGACCTCGGTGTCGATCTGAGCATCTGGTCGTTTAGCTGGAGCCGTTACGCTGGTGTTGCGGTTGCCGGTATTAGTCTGCTGCACTTCCCATCTCAACGAAATGTCAGCATTGACGTCCGTTGAGCTGGTTTCTTCACTAGTCTTTCCACAGTCTGTCTGAAGAGGTAGTGCCGATTCAGGTGCCCTTCCTCCGCTGGCAGATGTGCTGATTTCTTTGCTCACTACAGAAGGAGTCTCCTTTGTCGCCTTCCCGAACCCCTCGGTACCATTTGCCGCTTCTTCCGCTTCCACCACGGTAATTAGAAGTTGCGCTGACTCGTCACTCGACCCATAACCCGTAGCCGATGCATAAGTGCGGACGCATTCGCTGTCCAGATGGCCATAGCGTCTGCACCTTGAAAAGCGGACCACCTTGCATTTACGTCGTACATGAGCTGTGCCATGGCAACGCAGACATTGTTGTACAGATTTGTGCGACGTTGTTCTTCCGGAGCCCATCTATAGGGCCATATATAGGGGAGGCCCTGGCAGGAATGTACTGAAGAGGGTAAAAGGAATGAAGGTGCCGGCAGCGGCTAAAACTTTATTTTTTAAGTTGCACACTGGGACTTTGCCAGTCAAAGTGTTTTTCAAGGAAAATTTTATTTCTTCCGTGGTGTGCACATTTATTAATTTGTAAACAGCCAGAAATTGTAGATCATGTATTTCTTCACTGTTGAAAAGGGATTTATTTTTGGGACGTACTTCAAATAACCATAAAGAAAGATTTACTTATTGATCCTCACGGAATACGGTACTTACCCACGCAAAATGAGGAGGGGGTTCTATATCATTCAGCTAATGGGCCTCCACAGTATATGGCGTTCACGCATATCAGGATATCACTGTAATCCTGATGAGCGTTCTGCACGAATTTTTTTCCGTGAGGCTCTCAATTGGTCTATCGAGATTGGGAAGTTTGTTGATGATAATCCTGAGTGATTGCCAAATGTAGGACTTTTGATGGATCTAACGGAATTTTTGAACGACGAAGCCAGCCCCTGGCAAACGTATTATATCAATGTCTTGTTTGGGTTGTGTTCTCTTGTAAAAGTCAGGCAATAAAGAAAAAAAAGTGTCTGCTGCGTTAGTACACGTGTCCGTATCTTCCCAGGTACCGGGGCTTTCAATGTTTATGCGAAACTTGTTTTGTATATTGATATCACGCAACAACAGAATAAAACAGGAAGCTATCCCTTTCTTGTGCACAAACTAGCATTGAACATAAGGCGGGCCTAGCCCTTCCTTGCACACAGAAAACACGAAGTTTGCTTAGCAATCTGACATGATGTGTGACTGTTCGTGCACATTTCAAGTTAACAATCAAAGCTCACGAAGTCATGAACATGAGAATCAGAAAGTTTGGCATCAAAAAGCTGAACTCTAACCAGCATATGTATTTGTCATTCAACCTTATAAACATCATATACCCACATTTGCTCCTCCTTTCCTACACTTTGTTTCAAGCAGGAACAAAAAGGGATCACGAGCAGTCACACATCACACAGCAGTCACACACAGGTTGACTAGATAAGCAAACTGTAACATGTTTGGCTTCAGACACGAGCAAAATGCAGTTGTAGCCTTACAGCCTTGTCAAGGCCAATTGTCAAGCACTCCCTCAGTCTTGTCAAGCACTCCCTCAGAAAGTCGAAAACAACTTGTATCAAACTGCACTCCAGCCACTGTCAGCCACCACAAATATGCTGAGGCCTTGGTTCAGCTTCAGTGGCCAAAACTTTGCAATGTCTGGCGTCAGTTTAGGGCACACTGTCGAGCATTCGGGTTAGGCATGCTGCTGGCACTAACAAAAGTAACATGACCATGTCTATATTAGCCCAGTAAACATACATGATGCTATTGAGGCTCGCAATAACACACCTGTACAAACAGCAATGGCCAAGCAAACCGAATTCTCAAGTCAGCTGGCACTGTACAATGTTACAGAGTGGAATAGCGATGTTCCCAGAGATGAAAGTAGCACCCATGCAGTTCAGACCTTGAACGGCTGGAAAGTGCAACTTCCATTATGAACCACGCCTGCTGTCTTTGTTACACAAGGATCCAGCTATGAAAGTTGGGAGACCGACTCCACCAGATGCCAAGTATTAGCCCCCGCGTGACGATGTATGGTAAAATTCGTGCATTTTTTTGCCGGGATGTCGGATGAAATATACCGAAACAAGGCAATAGCTGTACGTAAAGTTATGTTTTATAGGGCAATAAAGTTTTTCTAGTCCTGCGGCAATATCAGTATGGCAGAGACACAATGTGCTGGCTCGATAAAGAAACTTAACCTCAAGCGAGATATTTAAAAGCATTAGTACTGGCTTCCTACAAGGAAATTTAAATTTCACACTTACACAGAGTTTATTACAAAACATTTTCAGGCTGCTCCGTGGCGTACTATAATGTGCAACATGGCCTTAAACTTGTTTCTCCGCATTGAACTCCTTGAACTGTGAATTTTTCCTTGTGTATCCCTGTATATGCCAGAGCGCCGAACAAGGATTGAGAGGAAGCCTCAGTTTGCAAGTCGAGCCACTGTTCAAGCAAGAGGACTTGTCGTCATTTGGGCATCTAGACGAAGATAAGTCCACTTGTCAAAATGTTGGCTCTGGTTGCGATCTGAGGCTCCCCCTCTACCCTTGTTCAGTGCTCTTTGAAACTGTGCAGCCATCTTCTTTCTCTCGTTCTACCCTGTATCTGCCAGGCATTTGCCGAGACCTTACCACAGTTTCTTGAGTAGTTTTCTGCTTTTTAAAAGCCACTTTCTTGAGATTAGCAAAATCTAATAGTTTGTTAACTGGAACCAGCACAATGCACTAATGTTTGGTACAATCTAAAAATAAATAAATCTCCAAAGTGAACGCATAATAAATTTTGTGCTATTTGGTTTAGGCCTTTCACATAATTCCTTTTCTCACCTATCTTTATTTTATGCGTATCATGCCTCGTGTAAACCTTCCATAGCCCAAAATTCCGTGTTTCAGTGTTTGCAAATAAATATATACCTATTGTAGCAATAAATCATTATTTTTTACGAGAGTTCACCTTTCAGTTATAGTACACAGCCATGTGTCAATACTAAGGTGCATACTATGTATGAAATGACTACGACTGTTAGGATCATTTTCCCAATTATAAACACACGAATTCTGAATTATGTCAGCAGTAAATAAAACACGAAGTTCTGGTAACCGCAGTTAATAAGCGCCAGCTGCAGTTGTATTGAAAACCTACTGCTTCAACACAATCATTGCGGGAGTAGCTGACTCACCATTCTATCAAAATAAAGAAAATTAGTTCACGTCCTGAGAAAATAGTTCGTCCTCACCTTGTATCGAGTCGAATTTAGCGCGCTGCTTCTCACTACGACCCATCACAAGCCGCTGAGTTGTAGGCGTTTAGGGTTTATGTGGCTATCGTCAATACTGTGTTCAAAATTGCTCACTGGGGGTCTCCCAAGAGGCGCGAAGCAACAACTCATGTTCCTGCATAAATAGATATGTGCGGTAAACTAGGTGTGGCCCTCTTAGTTTTTATTCTTCTCACGCTGTCAAAATCAATCCCTGCTCATTCAATGTAGCCCGCAACGGTCGCGCGAGAAACTGCACGCGCATTTCACTCGGGGACGTGCGATCCAAAGTCAGTAATTTACACATTTGTACAATGTGCTCTGTCAGATTCGCTTTTTCATTTTTGCGTCCAGCAAGAATGGAATGCGTGTTGTGTCAAATGAGGCTGTGGTCTTGTATGATCGGCCTCAAGCATGCCATGCGAGAAGCATCTATTTGTAGATAATCCTTATTTAAGCGTGCGAGCGCACGTGTCCCACAATTGGCCACAAGCATGCCATTCATTAATAGGACGACGCGAGGAACCCCTGTGTTTGCAAATAAATTAGCCGTGTTTAGACATGCCTGTGTGCGTGTCGTGTACGATAGGCCAAGTGTGTCACTCATCCGTAAAACGAAGCGAGAAGCGCCTTTGTTTGTAGATTGGCATGCCGCAATGGTATGCAAGGAGGGCTCAGTGAAGCGGAAACTGAGCCATTAGAAACTTTCCTCGAGTGGCTGTCTCGTCTGGAAGAAATTGCATGAAGCTGAGCTGTGTCGGTATTTGGGCTTGGAGCGGCCAAGATCGCACCTATTGTTAAAAAAAGCACCTAATTTTGCTTTTGAAGTTTTGTATTTGCTACCTGGAGGCAGTTCACGTATTTATTGATAAATACATATCTTATTGGAGTTGAATTACTTCACGGAAGTAGTTACTTGAAGCCGGATAAAAGAGTTCAGCATCAAAATGATTCATTTATAGCTTCATTGGTTTGTAATGTTCGTGTATTCAACTTTGTGGCCAGGGCAACAGCAGCAAGTGCGCACGGTAGGCAACGAAGATCAAAAGTGCTGACCGTTTAGGCAACACCTACACTGTAAAAACAAAAACACCTTATTAGGTGTTTTCGCATGTCTATAACTAACACCCATGCACCCTTGAAAAAAGTGGCTTCAGAGTGCCAGTACACCCTCACAGATGGTGCTTCGGTTGGTCATAACACCCTTCTATGGGGCCAATTCACTGGGGTGTTTTCATCACATTTACACCCTATTGCAGGGTGGAAGCAGTGGCATTGCACCCTTACACCCCTTGATAAAAATCAGTGCGGATAACGTCCATATTTTGCATTCCCTAATTAGGAATTACTTTTGCCACTACACGTTCCTTAATGCTTTTCCTATGTGCACATTTGCAATAAAGCCTTATGGTATTCCTTTTAACCACCTGTAATGACAAATTAGCATGTAAAGAGATGCTGCATGCTATTATTTTGACATCTCGAATGGCCCATGCCAGTATGATTGTTTTTTCAAATTCACAGAGCATGTTACAAAAAAATGTCACACAGAAGGAAACTGGAAGTCTCTTATTCGGCATAGAAGGGTCAGGGTTCGGGCTAGTGGGTGCTCGGGTGCTGGTGGAGGGGGGGGGGGGGGCAGGGGGGCACTTGTGTTCTGTTTCTTCATTGATGCGCGCTATGGAACCTCATTTATTTAACAATACTGCCACTCCTCACCGAGAGCCTAGCAGACGGGCAAAAACATACATGGTATGTACGTAAATACCTAAAAAAATGAAAGAAGCAAAACAGTTTCAACAAATGCAGACAGCAAAGTATACAATTTTTTTCAAAACCAGAACCGAACAATGAACACAAAGCATGGTGACATTTCTTAAAAAACAACAAAACTTTTAGTCGTATGCAACAATAATCGCAGTACACAATATTAATCCTATGCTTTGTCAGTGTCAACTCGTGCGCTTGCATAAAATTCGGCCTTAAGCGATGAAATAAAGCATCGTGCAGCGCATCTTGGCTTCGACACGCAGACGCCCAAAAAGAGGTGCTCTATAAAGCAGCACAAATTGTCGGACCCCTTGTCATATGTCAGATTCAACAGCCAAAATCGACCCATTATTGGAACAATACTATAAAGTAGAGTCGATGACTCGAAGAAGCTTCCGCTGCTGAATGAAGGGGAAATGCTCTTCAGCTTCTTTGATGCTGCTCCCAGTATATCCGACGCACGGCGTGGCAGGCTTTTCTTCCTGTTCCTTGATACAATTGTGAAAGAAGAGCATAACAGAGCAGCTGTATAAATATGCACTGCACCTGGCAAAAAGCAAATTCAACATATTTTCTACTCTATATTTAGAATACGCCAATGCCCCTTTAGTGTACAGCAGTGTGCTGGAAGGGCCCTATCGGAAAGCACTGGTGGTTATCTCGCAATTAACAATGCAGAGTATACTGTTATGGTTGGTTCAGGAGGCACAAAGCCAGCAGTCTGATCAAGTCATAAATGAGAGCACATAAGGTCAACCCATTTTTATTCATGCAGCATGCTGTTGCTTGGTAATTTTAGATTATGCAAGCTTTTTTATCAAACGAAAATGGCTACACTCATCAAAAGCACCTGGGTTAGAGAACTTCTATGCTGCCCCACGAACTTTTCATTTCACATGAACTGGAATGCTTATTAAGATAGTTAAAAAATGTAAATAAACAATAAACAGCACTGGAGCACGGTTTTTACTACTAAAATATTAACAGCTGGCTCAATTGAAGGCTTCACACAAGGCCTACAGCATACCCTGTACTGGCCAAGTAGATAGTGCAGAACCAAACAAAAAATGTGGAAAGAGTACTTAGCGATGGGGCACTACAAAAAAATGGTGCATGTAATATATAGCACATAATGCGTTTTTGAACTTGTGCACTCCTTGTGCTAAGTATCAACCAGCCGAGCCCTATAGGTCATCGCAATGCTTCCTGAAGTGTTTACGTTTAAGGTTTAGTAACAAGGAAAAAGTGTTCTCGCTAATCCATGTGGCAGGTCTGAAACTTCATCATACATTATTCATTGAAAGCGTACACTGGAGCTTTGAGTTGAGCGACAATTACATGTGCAACAGCAGAGCATTACCAAACAACCAAACACCAGAAGCTCTAAAAAATGTCAACACTGAAGCATGGCATGTTAAAACATTTTCCACGCATAGCACATTGTATGCATAGACATCCAGAACATCAGTGGTGAGCCTCAAGAGGCGACAGGAAGCTCAAGTGTTCAATGAGTTGTAATCGTTATGGCGGCAGGCAGTCTGAGCACTTTGAAATTCTAAAGGTTCGAATACTAAAAAATATGTTGACTAACTTGAAATGCTAAAATAACAATTTGGATTTATTGAGAATGTTTACTATAAATGAGAATGTCTATGACAGTGCCACATGGTTAATGCATGAAATGTTAGCATATATAGTTGAAGGCATTATATTTATACAGCATGAACCTTGAAACACAGCAGTATTTTCTCCCAACCAATGTGGTAAACCTAATCTCAGAAGAATTAAAATTATTACATCATTTCAAACTTGGCTAGCAAATTACAGCATTTTTTTATTATTAAACTGCATTACGTTATTATTAAACTGCATTACAACTAATAAACTGCATTACCCACCTTCAGAAGCCTGTAGGATAAGACAATGTGGCAAATATTTCTTTGGAAGCAGTCTCAGATTACATATTCCAGACATTAGGAACATGTTAGGTACTAGCATGCATGAGCAGGTTGAGATACCCCTTCCCAGCAAATGCTAAACCCCACCAAGCTGCCTGCAAGAGCCATTTGATAAAGCACTGCTGGTCCACTGCAGCAGAGTGCTTAGTCAATTGGCACACTGCACCAATCTTGACATTACCAGTGCTTCATCAGGTGACTCTTGTATGCAATACGACGTGGTAAGCATGTGATGACAGGAGTCTCTTAGAAGTGCTTTTGATTGTACTTACAGTGCAAATAATCCTTTCACACCAAAGAATTCACAGTTGTGATGAAAACTTGTGTAGTATTTCTATTTGAATTATGAATCACTAATACATATTACAAGTTAGACTGTAAACCATTTTAGAAACAAAGAAAATTCGCTAATAATGTCGGTTTCAAGTAGGCTTCCTGAATATTCAAATGACAAAGAGAAAACTTACAAATGATACAAACAACATCCAGAGCTCCCGGCTGGTTCCCAATGTTTGCCAAGAATTGCAGAATGCATACTGTCTGTATATCTACAATAGAAATAAGCAACACAACAATGGTGTACCTCCTTGCAGGTAAAAAGAGACAGCCGAGTTTTGAGGCGATAATTTATTGTCTAATTTAGGAAGGCAAATAAACAAAATTTAAAACATGTAGAGGAACGCAAACTGAAAGCCAAACATCTGACAGCAAAAATTAGCAAAGCTTGTGAAGATTTGAATCAGGTATGACCTAATTCTCTGCTACTAGTTGAACAGATTCGAAAAGGTTGCACCATTACAATGGAGAAGAACAATAGGTAATTTAAATTTAGCTAATGCGAAAATTGTTACATAAGAAGAAATGCACAGGCTAGTTATGGTTTTATTATTCTTTCTGATGCTCAGCCATGTTTTTAGTATATCTATAAGGCAATGCAAAATGGCAAAAATGTAGGCATTTAGCGAAAAACTGCCAATTAGATAGCACATGCAGCAAGCAGAAGGAAGCAGCTTAATACTTACGCTTCTTTCTCCTTTCACGGATTCCCTCAGAACATACTTCGAGTACCCGGGCAATATACTTTTTTCTTGCACGAATGGTGTCCTTCAAAACCAAGACAAGTGTCTTGTTAAGGCCAATTTCAACTGCCTTTTTGCCGTCCTTCTTGATGAGCATGTTGACGTCATGTAAGAACTGCAAGTTTGTGTGAATGGTAGCCATAGAGAATTCATTTTACTCCATGTTTCAAGTAACTGAATATTAAAAATCATTGTACAAAAGCTAAGGCAATTGATGCCTTTGTACATATGTGAAAAAAAAAAACTGGCATTAGCAAACAATTTACTAAGGTTAGAAAACTGCAAAAACCATCAGTATTTTGCCACTCATTGCCAAACTGCAAGAAATATTAAGGAAAGTCTAATATAAAAAATAACAAAGCAAAAATTATGATCCTCCTTCTCTCAACTTGGCACACGGCTGAATGGCAATAAAATATGTAATATATCTCTAAACTAAAGGTCTCCGCTCAGCTTTAAAAAGTAGGCTTCAATACTTAGAGACAATCTACAGACATGCAACGTTAGCATATGAAAGTCAAATTGTTTTCTGGGCCCTTTAAATCAGTAAACTGCTTTCAACACATACATTACAAATTTTTTTAATAACAGTAAGTCACAAATTTGCCTGCAATATGCGCACTGTGATGAGCAAATAAGGTAAACATATGCGACTATAAGGCTATGATAACCGCTTCATATGTACATTTAAGCAAAAGACACAAAAAAGTAAGCATCTGGTCACAATCAAACTTTGCAATAGCGACATCCGGTACAATATTTGGCCACAGAATTCAAGCTGTCGACCTCTACTTGAATGCTGAGGCATCAGTACCGAATATCCATTTATTCTAGTCTAAAGACACTACAAAAATCAAGTAATGCGGTCAAACAGTTATGTTGAAATGTGACCACAAAAATCATGAAAACTGGATGGTTTGAACCACATCAGCTGACTTAGCACGTGTACAAGTGCCTTAGTTGAAGTCTTGCTGAAAATAAAATACGCACCTAAATGATTCTTCGAGAGCGAAAGTAAACGCCATAACAAAAGCAGCATAATAAAAATACAAATTCACACAACGGGCGACCGCAAAATATAGTCTCCGTAAAATGAAAAATGCTCCAATTGTGATTAAAAAAGGCAAATCCAGACGCGGGGAAGTTAACACAGGCTGATGATAGCGGCATATAGTTTACGCAGTTTGGAATAAACTAATATGCAACCAGGCCGGCCGACCAGCACACTTCGATGCCGAGAGCACGAGCGCAGAAGCGTGCCGCGCTGAACGGCCGCCGAGAACGAACACAGCCTCCTGAACAAAAAGTTTAAACAGAAGGGCTGCGGGAGGACGCTCCCCGAGCAGCAGGACGGTGCGCGCCTATGCTCCGAGTAAATAAAAAAAAATAAGGGCGGGGGGGGGGGGGGGGGGGGGGGGGGGG
>JAJIZL010061114.1:0-10947 GCA_023969395.1 Amblyomma maculatum
GAATTCATTGTAGGTGACATAATATAATAGATAATGTCGATTTCACTCTATGATAGATAACCTAATAATTAGGAGTTAGTGTTGCTGGAATAGTTCGGAATTTTGAGTCGATAGTAATAGAAATCAATGAAGAAAGAATTAAAATTGTAAAATAAAAAAATAATAATAAAAAAAACAAGAGTACAATTCAGACAGATCAGCTCTAACACACAAATCTTCCAGTAACAATATTATAATTGTTAAGTAACTCACACACCGGCTTTAGGGCATACCCTTTGACGGTTGCACCAAAGAAAAGGAGGACAGGAAATTTAAATGGCAATTCCAGGCGAGCAAGAGGTATTTCTAAATAATCACTTCTCTGAGTATCATACCTGCGGCAGGAGAGGATGTAATGTTCAATTGTTTCCACGTCATCATATTACGCACAAAAATTCGACGGCATAAAGAATGAGGCAAAAAATTCTACAACGCATGAGCTTCATGGAGACCTCATATTGCTTCGAGGTAAAAATCGAACATTTCAATGGAAATTTAAATGGTTAAAATCCGTAGTCACAAGGAGTGGCTCATGGCTCAAGGAGTTTAACGTTTGAAACCGTTCAAAACGGGATATATTTAGCAAAGTAATATTCGATACAACATCGGCAATAGGCCCATTAAGAGCTGAATTTGCTAAATACTCCGCCATTAGAAGCGATGCCACATGTCCCGGAACCCACTGAAAACGTACTTCTTGTAAATGTAACGCGATGAAAAACATCAAGGTTTGTTTCAAAAGAAGCATTTTCGGGCTTTCTAATGCTACTAAGACTGACAGGCAGTCAGAGAGAATGATTACGCGAGTAACTTTATCGGGAACGTTTTGAAGGGCCAATTCAATTGCAAGCAATTCAGCAGTAAATATTAGTATGTAATCAAGGATCCGTGCAGAAAATCTCCAATCGAGTGCTTAAGAATAAGTACCTATTGCTGTTTTTTTTATTCCATTGTGAGGTATCTGTGAAGATAGCTACGTGTCGTGGAAACTGTAATAGATAATCTTCAAGGTGCCCATTCATTACAGTGGTAGTCAAGTGTTTTGCATTAGATGGCAACGACTGGTCAAAGCACAATGCGGAAGTGGCTTGAACATTGCCAACAAGTCTTACTGAAATAAGCGAAACTGCAATTTTGGACAGCAAAGACTGTGTAAATACAACTTGTGGTTGCTTATATTGCAGCCACTAATAATCTAGAAACTGAGCTTGGTGTGTAATAAAAATGGGAGAAGCCACTCCAGACAGAGGTTTCAGTGCTCATAAAAAGGTTCGCACAGTGAGCAGCTCAAATCGAGAGTTCAAGTCACATACATGGGCCTCTAAATAGAGGACTGTATTTGAAACTGAATTTGGCAACTCTGAACACGGTCGTAAAGCGCGCCTCTCCAGTAGCAACAGAGGTCGTAGTTTGTATTTACGACTGCCGAGAAAAGAACACAGCCGAACTCCAGAATTGGTCTCACATAAGTTTTATAGACAAACAAAAGAGTATCTGCGCATACAAAATTTCTTATGGCTAATTCGAATCAGGTGACCAAGGGCTCGCTCACCTTTCAGGCAATTACTTTTGATATGAGACAGCCAGTCTAATTGGGAGTGATATGGTACACCCAAGCATTTCAAGGATTCTCTGCCATCCGACTTCTTTTTCTTCGTGGTAAGGATCGACGAAACCCTTGGCGGGAGCGCAGAAGGTGTCGCTACTTATCATAGTTACTTAGAGATGATAATGAGTTACCGGAATGGATGTGTTCCTACCACCTGATCATGGTACAGGTAAGCAGGTAAAGGCAAACAGAGATGAGAATATGAAGATCATGAAAATGATAGGGATAAGGCAATGTTCACTCACATTCCGATATCCAAAGGAGGCATAAATATTTTAATGCTGAGCGTCACGGAACGTGTTTTACTGGCGCGGTGACTCTATGTTCTGCGTCAAAATCACCACATGCCCTTAAGTATGGAGGCTCAGGTAAAGCGCCATGAGAAGAGAGGGCCTACAGTGTTTTTCCGTAGATTTAGAATTTCAGAGATGGCCGTTTCGCTTACCGCTCAAAATCTGTTGTCGACTTGTGCGCTTGAGCGCTTCATGTCGGCGCTTCATGTTGTGCGCTTCATGTCGACGGGCAATGTAGTGATACATTTCATGTGGAGGAAAGAAGGTTGCAAATATCACCGTCACTTCATCGATATAGCGGATGCTGGGAAAGATGTGAGCGTGTTTTCCGTGCTTGGTTAGCCAAGGGTTCCACATACCCTTGGCTGGAATCGCACTTTCACGTCCGTGTAGATGCGATGCTCTAAATTCAAGAAATCCCCATGAATATGTCTCCGTCAACATCTTGTACTGCATAGCAAGGCTAATGCAAAATCTTGAAGACAGGATATGAGTCATCCTGTAACTACCTTGATGTGTTATTACATAGGTGTACAATGAAGGGCAGCTATCTATTTACTGAGATCTGCATTGAGGCTCATAAGACTCGAGAAGTTTGTAGCATATAGATTTTACAATTAAGAAGCAAGAATGACGTAGGTATAGGGTTTATGGCTGTTCATATAATCTCACATTTTCCAGTAAGCTTCGACACTGACAAATGGCTGACGACGCTATGCATTTATTCCTCCCTTGATAATCCTCAGGGCACAGGTATTTACTACGCAGAATAATATTTATGCATCTGCGTGTGGATTCTATCCCTATAAAGCTATAGGTGGGTGTGATTTGGAAGTGTGCCGGATCTGCTGTGTGTGTGTGAGAGAGAGAAACGTATTTATTGTGAGGAAAGACGGAGAGGTCGGCCTGCAGTAAAAGACCCTGACCTGCCACTCAGCGCTGCGGACGGATGACAAGAGAAATAAAGGAAAGTTAAGGTACGAATTGAAGGTGACGATGTCATAGTACAATGAAGTTGTCAGGGTCAAAGTTATGTATGAGATTTTGCACATAATTAGCGGGTCTTTCGCATACACCAGTTGTCACTGCAAAATCTGCACATTTGCAGAGTAGAGTTGTCCACGTTTGTTACCGCACACGCACCACATTGAACACGGCACCAAATCACACTCATCACTGTACCAAAGAAAATCAAAATACACATTCACATATCCCAGCAGAGAGCACGCGCTTATGCTCGTAAGTATACGTACCGCGCACTACATGCAGCTGCAACAGGCGAGAATCTTAACCTGTTTCCCCAAAACACTCGAAGAGAGCCTTAATCACCCGCCTGTTATCGGTTTGTTTGGCTCTGGCGTCCAGAGTTGTTTTCTCGAATAGAGGGCGGCTGTCCAACTTCCTGGGAGTAGTTTCCGAGATTTTCCTCTCTTCTGTATAGCCAGAGAACTCGAAGACAATATGATGATTTGTCTTTAGAGTGTTACAGCTGAAATAATTTGGGTTCTCCTCAACTCCGTTCTTGTAGAGAACGTTTGGTGTACGCAATGTCAAGCCGCAACAGACGGAGTACTGTCCCTTGACGTCGCATAATTTTTGATTGTCGATGAAGCCTTAAACCTCCGCAAGGAGAGAGATGTGGTCCGGCTGATGACTTGCGTCGTTAATATGTAACTGCATGGCACACTTCAGTGAGGGAGACAGTAAGGCTCTAGCATCACTCCTCGAGAAAGGGAGTTGTATGGAAGTCTGATCAGCATGGGCTAGCTTGTCTTCTACATCAGCGTCGTCGTCACCTGTGATACCGCAATGGCTCGTTACCCACTGAAACGCCAGAGCTAACAAAAGCAAAATTTGCCCAGTTAGCTGCTTGTACGCACACGGCTTCATATATGTTTTTATAACCTACAACGCAGAGGTCAAGTTGGAGAATATTGTCCACTGATTTGCTTCCTAGAGATGAATGTGTCGGATGACTTCTAGTATGCCTCCTAATTCAGTTGCCGTGGACGACGTTTTATGCACGAGTCTAAAGCGTTGCCTGTAGGCGCTTTTAGGCGCTATAAATGCAGCTGATGAAGAGGCAGTCGTCACTGAGCCATGAACAAAATGTGCACAGTGTCACCGTGCGTAGATAAGATTAATGATAGTGCCAATTCTTTGAGACCAGCTGTTGTGATGTGGGCTTTTTTGGTATTCTTGAAATATGCTCGGGCAAGATGAGTTTTGGAAGCGTCCTTAAAAGAATCTGCATAGTTTGGTGCATGTAATTTGTAGGCATCACATCGAGTTGTGTCCTGATGACTTTCGAATATGCTGTGTCTGGATGTACACTACAATATTGGCCAGGGGGTAGTGCTGATGCCTGGTTAGATGTCTCAGTGGCACATAGTGGCTCTTGCTGGAAATAAACGCGGAGTGGGCAAGCACGTGCCTGATAAAATCTGCCCCACGTCGAAACCTTTCATGGTAAACCCAAGGACACTCTTAAAGCATGGGCCGGGGTGCTTTCAATCGTTCGCAGGGCATTTGGTCTTAGCTCTGAATAACCTGGCGCACTGTATCTTAGATAACCACCCGCCAGCGCATGGTAAAAGCGAAGTAAAGATCGCCCAGACGGACCCCATGATTTACCAGCTATATGTTTTACTATGCTGGTAAAACTGCCAAGCTTTTGTCTGAGCAAAGAGACGTGCTTCGTCCAGGACGGGGCACGCTTTATACTGGTACCTAAGAACATATGATGTGTCACATATGGAATGAATTGGCCGTCGAATGCGAACGGGTACCAAACCGTTACCTTGCGTATAAAAGCTAAGACGACGCTTTTAGGTGAGGATAGATCGAGCCCTTGACGACGCAAGTACGCAGACAGAATGGACAACGAAGGTTGCAATCTCGCTTGCACTTGAGGATTCGTCACACTTGATGTCCTTATGCAGATGACGTTGGCGTATGTATATATCGAAATTGGGCATGTTAGTTCTTTGAATAATCCTAATACCACAACATTAAATAACGTTTCACCTAATACTCCTCCCTGAGAGACACCCCGTATGACAGATGATCTGTCGTGTCACATTTATCAGGCGCCATGGAGATCACACGGCTCCTCAAATAGCTTGAAAGCCGTTGTGTAGGCTCCCGTCAATTTGACATTTCTCGAGAGCGTTAATATTGCAATGTGGTGAATATTATCGAATGCACCCTTGATGTATAGAAAGAAAGCAGCGGTCATCCTGTCGCGGTGTTTTTCGTACTCAACAGCCGATACCAGATCAATTACGTGGTCGATAGCAGAGAGCCTTTTGCGAAATCCGGTCATTTCTTAAGGATACAGGCTGAATTGTTCAGAACACCATTCCAGACGTGTTAAAATTAAGCGCTCTATTGTTTTACCGATGCAACATCCGAGAGCTACAGGTCTGCAGGCTGTCATGTGATGGGGTGATTCACCTGGTTTGAGCAAAGCCACAATAGGACTTCTTTTATATTAAGGCGCGACTATGGAAGTGAAGCAAAAATAGTTAAGCCAGTTTAAAAGGGTTCCTTCTGTTTTTAGCCCCATGTGGCGAAGCGCACTTTAGGGGATTCGATCGGGCCATGACGTATATGATCGTTTGGAAGCAGAAAGCGCTGCTTTAAGTTCGTGTAGTGTAAATTGAACATCTAGTCGATCATCCATGGTTGCAGGCCCGCATTGATGTTGCGGGACCACAGATCTGTTTCCAGCAATTTGCAAGCAGTAGTCGTCCGCAACTTAAAGATCTTTCCAGCACTGGAAAAGTGCCAGTGAGCGGGAAATATGCTTTTGCTGAGGAGGAGATGTTAGTGCTCGGATGACGTGCCAGATTCTTGAGAGTAGTTTCCGGGAATCGAGCCTGCTGCAAAATGCTGTCCACAACTGCCTTCCATGTTTTTACACATTGCGCTAAACCTGTGCTTTTCTGCACGCTGAGAAGCCCGGAGATCAGACACATCTTTATTCCATCGGCATTTCATTTCCACAGATCACCGAATCGCACGTAAATTCGCATAGAGCACACCTACTGGAGTTACGTAATTTGGAGCAGTGATGCTGCGTGATGCTTTTTGTAATGCAGTAATGATGCTGTCCTCTACGTCCGTTGGTGTAACAAGGCACTCACAGATCGCTTCTAAATCGTTACGAAAGCAATTTCAGTCAGTACAGTGTATCTTGGCACGTGGAAGATGGTCAAACCAGTAAAAATGCAAGTCTGTTGGTAAGCGGTCACTGCCATATGTTTGGACATCAGCACATCAAGTTACGGATGATGAGAGACGCCTGGATGCAAACTCTAAGTCCAGGCAACTGCTTTAGGCAGTGCCGCGCAGAAAGATCGGCGTCCCGTCATTAAGAACGGCAAAGCCTGAAATATATCCCGACCACGAGCATTTGTTGCAGCCCTTCCCAAGCAATGGTGATGTGCATTAAAATCCCCGACTACAATATGTGTCTATAAAGTGGAATCCAGAAGCGACTGTAGTCATGCAGGATCCAATATTTCCCTAGGTTGAATGTAACTACCGATAATAGAGGTAATAGCAACATACTCGTTGCAGCTGCCCCTAGGGACTTAGTGTTGAACGTAAGCCAAGTCACGGTGAATACATACTGTCAGAAGCTGCCTTACATATAGAGCGTAATTTACGGGATCTCCTGCCTCACATATAGAGCGGAACGTACGAGATCTCCTCGCTTCTCTGAGCATGCTTCCACAAAAATCTTTGGGACAGCAACCGGCGAGCGCGCGTCCTTCACGATGGGCCGCAGCGCATCCAGCCGAGAGTATAAAAAGGCAGACCGCCGCAGGCCCGCCGCAGTGCGCTCTGGGTAAATTCAGCCTTCCGGGCCTCTCTCGCGGTCGCTCGCTCTCAGAAAGTGTCTTGTTTTTTACCGAGCCCGCGGTCAACTCATCGTTTCTCCTCATCTTTTACGGCCGCCGCTAGCGATCAACTCTCCGACTACGATGCCTCACCGGACAACAAAGCCGTGAGAATTCCTTTTATTGCGTAAGCAATACTGCTTCAGGTTTCGAGCCGTCGCGTATACCCGGCGGACGCCACGCTTGACTTCGAGCCGCAGCTGCGTCGACTACAGAACCGCGCCGTAAGGGAAGGGAGGAAGGGGCGAGTGTTAGCATTAGAACGAAAGCAGAGTCACCGTTCTCTCCTGTCCTCTCGCACTTTGCACTCCTGGCGTTCCCCGTATCGCACTCTCTCACCGCATGCGATGCGAGGTCCGATGTTGCATGCGCGCGTCGAAATCCAGGCGCGTGCGCCAAAGCGATGGTCGGGACGCAGCACACAGTTTCCTAGGGGCGGACGGCCGCCGCCCAGGGTAAGGAATTTGCGCAGTAATAAAATGCGCAATAAAAGACGATCGCTAACAGGAGTGAAAGTGGGAAGATGGTTTGGTTTGGTTTGTGGGGTTTAACGTCACAAAGCAACTCAGGCTATGAGAGACGCTGTAGTGGAGGACTCCGGAAATTTCGACCACCTGGGGTTCTTTAACGTGCACTGACAACGCACAGTACACGGGCGCCTTGCTTTTCGCCTCCATCGAAAAGCTGCCGCCGAGGCCGGGATTCGATCCCGTGCCCTTGGGAACAGTAGTCGAGCGCCGTAACCACTGCGCCACCCCGGCGTTGTAGAAAGTGGAAAGAGAGAAATAGGAGTTCGCGTCGGGGTAAATCAGTTGCTATGCAGTCTCACAAGAAGAAGCATCGGCGATGCTACTCTACGTGCCGAACCTTAAGCGCAATATTACAGTATTGCATGCGCAACTTACCAGGTTTAACCAGAGCTAAACTACTGTCAATGTTTTTCCACAGACTCTTGGTTAATTTTAAAATCTTGTTTTCGCTTTTGTTTAATCTTGATCCGGCTTAGTATTTTACGCAGCCTTTCCTGTGATAATCTTGCCTCTACTTACTATATCCGGAATACTTGCTTTGTTACCTTTATAGTCTCCTTTTATCGCAGTGTTTGTTCATTATCGAGTCTTTCTATCTTGCCATTTACCGAACCGTTTTTTATCACGGTCGTGTCGTGGCGTTTTTTTTTTTTTGTGTGTGTATGTTCGATTATTATGCAGTATAATTTGTACTCCTAGCTATAAATATCCAATTATTGAAAAAAAAAGTGACTTACTTGGACCTATTCCTCAATCACACACCGACACACCTACTTCAAGGGCTCGCCAGCCTAACATTTACCTGTGTTCTCAAACCTCACAGAGGCACGGCGGGTAACTGTAAAGGGGATCCCGCATCCCTGTAGACCGTAAAAGTGGATGTTTGTGACACATACTAAAACCTTGCTTGCATGTTCAACTGCTTCGGAGAGAGATTGCTCTTATTCGGACAGGTGAAACGCAAAGGTGATATTGGGCTCCCATACTACAAACCAGGCGGCTTCGCAGCCCAGGACCATTCCCTTGAAATACTGCCGATCGACAAATTTTCTCTTGTAATGACGGTGTTGGCGACACTAAAGTGATATTTGCTGTCCTCTATTAATAGTTGCTAGAACTGCCTCAATACAGGGGCGGATTAACAGTGATGAGGGCCAGATTCAAAATCATTTAGAAGGCCCCTATAGTCCCACTTCCCTAATGTGCCTCTTGTTGTGATTTTTAAGACTTGATGCGTTTTAGAATTTTCTACAGAACACACGCCACATTTAGTCGCAGAATCAGTGGAGTGTTTAGAACATCGCATGAGCATATACTTTCCCGCAGGGCGTACGTACAGACTTGCACCTAGACTGAGGTATTCTAAAAAATCACAAGCCACACAATATCCAGCCTCAAAAATCAGAACGCTTCTTCATTGAAAAGTATTATTATCTCGAGTGGTTATTTTCTTCGCGTATTCGATAACGCGGAACGATTGGCTGCTTGAGAGCACAGACGAACTAGAGATGGGCCTTATATATTAGCTGTTCGTAAATTCGTGCCGCAAATACGATATCAGCCATCTAATAGTTTTGTGAATTAACCCAGCAAGACGAATTGAAGCTCGACTAAGGGAACGTTTCTGCAGAAACTGCGATGCTCACTTCTGTAAGCTCAATTAAAGTATAGCATAAACCCTTTTTTACTCCGAACGCAATAATAATGCGAGGCGCGAAATTTTTAGAAATGCTGGTGCCCTGTACAAAATGACATTGCTACTTAACTGGCACAAAACTAATGTTTAATCACGCTCAAGTAAGTACCTATATATATTTACGTTTTGTACACATTGTTCTCCTTTACAGACAGTATGTTTGCAGTTTTGCATAAAATTTGCACTTTCACAAAAAGAAGGAATTTCTTTTGCATGTGTCGCATAATGTTTTTGTCTTCTATTTACAGAATAAAGACACACTTTACGAGATAGCGTGTCAGCTTTTTCCGGCGAGAAGCCGCCGCCGCCGTATCGGCGGTCCGGAAAAATAGGGTGGACACTTTTTTTTTTTTTCGCTAACTTGCCATTAGGCATATTATAGAAAGTCATGCAAACCATTTTCTGCCAGAAACTGGAGAAAACTTTTTCATTCAGAGTCGTCCATTAGCCGCTTAGGTAAATCCTCCTCCCTCGTCGCCGACTTCCTGAAGAATCCGTGTCCTAGACACCCTCGTCCCTGCAAAAGTCCACAGCAGGTGGCGAACATCCGCCTCTGCAGCCGATTTAGAACATTTAGGGCGGGTAGTCGGTCCTATGTCTTGGGAGCGCCATCGACACTTGACAGAGGGGGAAGGGCCGCCCACGCCAGGCTGTGATATAGGAACTCGTATACAAGACTAATTGTTATCAGGAGCTAAAGAAACCAATACCACTGAAATCATCTGTTCGTCAAGGATGTCCACTGTCTCCACTGTTGTTTGCCTTATATCTGGAACCCCTCTGTCTCAGTATAATTAACAGTGCAGCCATCCGTCGTTTCTCTCTGGCTCAATGTGAAGTTAAGGTTTTAGCCTACGCGGACGATGTCGCCATCTTTTGTTCAGACAAAAAGATTGTACTTGATGCTTTACACTTCACTGAACAATTCTGCGATGTATGAGGCATGCCTCTTAATTTAGATAAATCCAAAGGCTTTTGGTTGGGCCGTTGGGGCACTAAACCAAGCCAATTTAGAGGCGTACGCTGGGACGGTAGTCCTCTTCAGTACCTAGGGGTTCCGCACCAAGGTCGCAACAGCGCCGCCTACTGGGATTCACAAATTGTACCTATGCGGCGACAAACACTAGCATGTGCGGCGAGTTTCCGCAAAACATTATTGTTTCTTTACTTTGTTTTAATTTTAGCGTTATAACCACAGTGCCTACACCAGCTTCTCTGCGATACGGAGCCCTTAATGCCATGGCGTTAGATGTTTCTTGACCCTCTGAAACTAATTGGTAATAAGAGACAGACAGCTCAAAAGCACGACGTTTGAAATATGTGCTACAGCAGGCCACTTCTTTAAAATTATTGCGCGAGCTTCGACTGCACAGCGCTGCTGCGCCGGAAGACGAATGATCGGCGAAAGCGGGCGAGAGAAACGTCTGGAGTGAACACTATCTGCTCAGCGAGTCTGATTAGAGCGAGTCCACCCGTGCACTTTATCGGCTGTTACGCACCTGAGTCCCAAGAAGATGTGACCAACAGTTTTTATCTGCTATTTACGGGTACACAGTGGCGATAAACACATAAGCATGCTCAGGTGACCTCTTACTATTTATACAAACAAACAATAATCGTAGAGGACAGTCGATATCGATACATTAATTGAGTTTTAAAGACGCCTTCAGGAGCTAGCCGTTTGCACCAGATCAGAGTAGCAATTGCGAAGCAAATTGAATACGAAACAAAGTAGCTCACAACTCGGCCATCAAAATTGCTTCTTAGGGTTGGTTAGCACAAAGCACAGCACTAAAGCTGGCTCCAGTAAAATGTTCAGGACACACGCGCGTTCGCTCTTCCGATTTCAGTGTTCCTTCGACCCCGACGCCGC
>JAJIZL010061119.1:0-29540 GCA_023969395.1 Amblyomma maculatum
CCCCAGGTGGTCAAAATTACTCCGTAGCCCTCCACTACTACTCATCTTTCTCTCTTTCCACTTTCACTCCCACCTTCCTCCCTTCCCTTACAGCGCGGTTGCAGTGTCCACAGAAAACAAGTGAGACAGTTACCGCGCCTTTCCCCTCCTATAAATAAATCAATAAATCGAACCCGACCTCGGCAGCTGCGTTTCGATGGAGGCGAAACGAAGAGGCGTCCGTGCGATGTGCGATGTCAGAGCACGTTAAAGATCCCCAGGTGATCGAAATTGCTCCGTAGCCCTTCACTATGGTTCCTCTTTCTCCCTTTCTAGTTTCACTCCCATCTTCCTCCCGTCCCTTACGGCGCGGTTGAGGTGTCCACAGAAAACAAGTGCGGCGGTTACCGCGCCTTTCGCTTCCTATAAATAAATCAACCTCTGGTTGCCGAAACGCCGGCTCGGTCTCAACGGATCACAGTGTGTGCATCTCAAGCCGAAACGCAGAGTCACGTTCTCTTCACTCGCTAGTGGCGTCAGCGACATCAGTCAGTCGCTGCTATCTGTTGCCGCTCAACATGAATTCCTATGTGCCCACGCGCTGCCTCCCGCAACCTCCCGATAACTCAATTGCTTTTTTCATCTCTCCGACCGAAAAGCTTCTTTCATGACAGCCAAGAACTGTTAGCGGAGTGTTTTTGAAAAGGAATACGTGTGAAAAATTAAAACAAGACATACGTGTCTTGCTGGAAATCTTGTCTGTAATTGTACATACTTGTCTTGCTCAAAACCTTTGCCTAAATCTATCGAAAAGGTGAAGCAGCTGATGAGCTGCGCTCAAATTTCGCATTAGGAAGTAACGTAATCGTCGGCAATTTATTTTAAATGTCCAGGGTGGAATAAATTAGACTCTTTAATGTTAGCGATGTTTTAGCGGCAGAACTAACACGAACTATTGCGAGCGCTGAATATGCATTTATTGTACTTTTGATATTTTTTTCACGTAGAATTGTTCCGCGCTTCATAACATGACAAGACAGGAAAAAAAAAAGCTGCTGTTCTCTTTCAAACAGCCTAGGAATTTTATGGCGAAGGCAATACTACGACACCTAAAGCAAAACCTCGGGTGGCCGTAGCTACGCCGTGATGTGGCAGCTACGCGGTGAAGAGGCGTAGCTACGGTCTCGTCATAAAAAAAAAAAAATCAGCCTGCCATGACAATTGAATTCGCGTTACCCCTATGCCACGGGCAGGAGCTGCCAACTCGGGTCGCTCCTTTCACATGGGAGGGTGATATCAGATTCAGCCAGAACCATTTGCATTCTCATTACACCTACGACGCGTAGGCACGTACATACGACTTGGTTGAAGCGTGACTTTGTATGTGGGCTGGTAGCTTACGCTATCGCGTCATACACTTAAAGGATGAGCTTAAATGTCCCCAGTAGTGTAGCACCTGACACTGTTAGGGCGTGATAGGGGAATAATGTAGCAGCCAAAGAAGCTTCCGCCGTTGTTTTCGCTATTCAGTTAGTTAACTAAAGCTAAACCACAACACATTTTCTTAACATCGCTCGTACATCGCTCTGAGACGTCCATCTCTTTCGCGCTCAGACTTGATGGGAATCTCCAGAACGTGCATCAAAGAAAATGTCCAACGTGTTCCCAGCAACCATCGCGCTTCTGCAACGTCACATCATGAACGATTTAATAAAGAGTATTTCCGCGAAACTCCAGCTCTAAATGAAATCTACATTCAGCAGTGTCCAGTGCTGAAAATATATTCAGGAATGCTTAAATATAACGTTAATTTTTTTTTAACTCTGCCGTGCTGAGCCAAGCGGTATTGATATGTCAACGGCAATATTAGCTGCAAGCAGACGTCGTGATTATTTCTGCTGCAAGAGTTCACGTTTGGCGCTTTCATTGCACACACGAGAAGGTGATAAATGTGGCTTGTCGTACATACAAGCATGGCGCATCATATGTGCTTGTCACGCGCTCGGTAATCACCGGAGGTCGTCACCGAGACATGACAAAAGGAGGGGGGGGGGGGGGGGGGGGGGGGGGCGTCGATGCTCGGCGTAGCCGGTAAGCAAACGTGGAAAATGAGGAGACAAAAACGCGTTGACTTGAAACAACGATAAAAAGACGTTTATAGGCTCACAACGAGGAATACACAAAAGATTTAGGGGGCAGCAATTAACATTCTAAAAGGCAACGACACGAGTGAAGAAACAATCTAATTAAATACTTCGAATTACGTATACAGGGTCATGCTTTTCCGGGATGGAAGTAACAATTCAAGTAACAGTAAGGGAAAGAAAGTTCAGAGCAGTTTCGAACATACAATTAACCGGGGAACGCGGCGGCAGTCCATACCTGGGACGACGCAGACGGGCGGCACTAGAAGGCGACGGTCCTTTCGGTGCAGCTTGCGGTCTGAGAATGCGGTGCCGGCGGCGGCGCTCGGGTACCCCCCGGCAGCTCGGGTTTCCTTCTTCGGGAGCGAACTGGACGGACTGACTTTGGGGACTCGGCGGCTCCTTTTTAAACCCTTGTCGATGATGCCTTGTGCGCAGGGTCGGGGTCCGAAACAAAACACACACTTAGAGCGCACAAAGCAGTTCACTCGCAGAGGAAGGCGCACGTAGACCCACCACACTTTAGTACTGCATGGCCGCCCCATCTTAGGTTTGAAAAACATAACGCACAACAAAAACAACAGTCACGTACGCCCCCAACTTCGGTTCTTTTGGGGGTCACATTTCCAGGGAAAAAAGAATATACGGATATACAAAGAAAGCTCTATACTTTGGACGTAGTAGGAGTGACTGAGTGGGGAACGTACGACACAGGCAGCCCGTACTCTTCTGCTCGAGCATGGAGAGAGTTGTAGCTAACACAGGGAATGCTATACTGTTCCGAGGCAACGTGCACGTACGCGTTCTTGCGCGCCCGACCGATGGTCACACATACAGGTCCCGTGAAAATATGGGATTTACAGAACAATTCCACATGTGTATAAATGCAACATGGGCAAATTAATAAATGCCGCCTATTCTGTGACAGTGTTCAATAAGAGAGGGACAAAAACGCGCAAACTTATGCGCACTTACGGGTGCCTGCTAAATAATGCGGCTGGTGAGTGTACGACGGTCTTCAAAGCACGCCATATGCAGCGCGCGCAGCCTGCTGGCGAGGATATTCGAACTGGAAAACATAGGAGGGGCGAAGAGTGTCACTACATTAAGATGTTAAGTATTTAGGCGTACATACGGCAGCTAGATGAGTAGCGCGCCTCGTGCCGCGATGTCAGCTCCGCAGTACCCTAGTGGTGCAGCGTCCCCTTGCCGAGGTTGTCTCCCATATTCGCACACTACGAGTACGCAGTTAATTTAGTTGAAATACCATCTGTCGTCCAGCGATATGCAGCCACTGCGTAGGGGAAGCCTATGTCAATTAACTACACTATCATAGTGACATTGGGGAATTTCGCCTTCTAAGCGCGTCGTTCGTTGTGACCAAAGGTCCCTGTAACTCACAAGGCATGCCAGTTGCGGTGCAAGAGAAACCTAAAGGTGGGGCGACTCTTTATGAATTTCAGTACGTGTACTAATTGATTGGCTGGTTGGTCCATCGGTCGACCGATTGATTGATTGACCTGTCTACTGATTGATTGATTGATTGATTGATTGATTGATTGATTGATTGATTGATTGATTGATTGATTGATTGTGCAGGACTCTGACGGAGTGCTGCGCGTGGAAGGCGCCCGTACAGCCTCTTACTGCACGCTACTTGACAGCCGGGGAGACTGTCTCTTCGGCGTCGGCGACATGGACGCCCACCAGTACATCTCGCCACAACTGGTACATACGCAACAGTCCGGAACAGCGCGGAATGATAAACGTTAAACCTCCGCCAGTGTCGACGAAGTCGTGTTTGCTTCATGTGATCTCTGCGGAACAAAGATACGTGAGCTGTCTGCAGACGTCATGACCAATACGGGCAGACGCTTCAATGGCATAATATGAACAGCTTATTTCACATTTCCATGTAGCCCTGACTTGATCAGTTGGCCAACTAACGGTACGTACGTGCACTGCGCCACAAATTAATTATAACTGTAAAAAGGCAGAGGTTACCGGGGTTAAAGCTCTAGTATAAAGTGTGAAAACACCAGTTTGGCATAGTCTGTCTTGGTAATAGTAGTAGTAGTAAAAGACTTTATTGAGGCGCAACACTTAGGCTACTAATACATCGATGGCCTGCTGGACGAGCAGGCGCTGTTCCTCTTCACCCTCAGCACCAAGTCAGTCCACCCAGGTCCAGGTAGTATGATAGGAGGGGGAACGAATCCAGATTGCAATGCAACCGGACATGAAAATAGGCAGTGTGAAAGGTTGGCATAAGGGGAAGGGCAGTTGGGGAATGATGGATCACGACGGAATTTTTAGAGTTATAGCCGTGCAGGGGGTTATGAGTGTATTCAGCTGTATTTGCCGAAGGATATGAGCCTCTCGAACAGAAAGATTAGGATGTGGGTCGGGGTAGAGCTTGCAGTCTAAGCGAGCAGCATTGTAATATTCGCTGATGGTGGCGCGAAGAGTCAATATCGACGCGCCCTTCAAGGATCTTGGCCAGGGTGTGAACTGTGCCCGGTTACGAGTTTCACGGGCGAGCTGGTTCGCCAGCTCATTGCCGTTAATCACCGAGTGTCCAGGGATCCATCAGAGGAAGACAGGGCAGGGCTGCAGCGCAACAAGTGCAGCCTCGAGCTCCGTGGACAGATTATGTGTTAGTCTTTTAGATTTAGTGGCACGGATAACAGCCTGGGAGTCAGTGTATGCTATATAATGAGGTAGAGATGGGAGAGAATGAAAACTTTGAATGACATTAATGATGGAAAGGATTTCGAGCGAGATAATATCTGGAGGGTGGAGAAAGGGGCCGCTAGTGTGTGTGACAGGGGTATGTAGACGAGGATGAAAGAGGACCTGACTTCCGGACCCGTGAGGAGCCACATAAGAGGCATCCGTGTAAGCGACTCCATTGGTATTCAAGGGCGGACTATGATGAGAGGCAGCAGCATGTCGGCGACATATTGGTTGGAAAATGAAGTATACGAAGGTTCGTGGCCTCTGGAGGGGAAGGAGTTAGCAGAGGGCCTGGACTGGATGGAGGAAATGTTAGCCTGGTTGAGAAACCAGCGTCCATGAACTGTGCCTGAGAGACAAGCTATCTGTCCGTCACGGTGAAATGAAAGGAGACTGCGAAGAGGATGAAAAAGCCCTGTGGCATAATGCTTATTGGTGGAAGTGGTTATGGGAAGACAAAGAGCAGCTTTATGGAGGCCGTGAAGAGCTGTTGCAAGTGTGTCTAGCTGGTCCTAGTTTCATGAAAGATATGATATAAAGTAAAGGAATTTGTTAAGAGCCAGCGTCTGAGCCAGTCGACAGGCGTGAGCTTCCCTCAGGCCAGAGGACCGTCTCAAAACTCAGCGAAGTAAATGTGTGACAGACTGACAAGTAGCAACAGCCACATGGAGAGCCCAGACATTTTTGGCGGCATGCAGAGGCATGCCAAGAACGCAGCATTGAGAAACTTTGGAGATTGGGGAGCCGCCCAAGGTAAGGGAGATCAGTGAGTTATGAGCTCGTTGGTAAGCAGAGTGAGTCAAAAGTAGGAGTTCTGACTTCTCGGGCGCGGGAGACAGGCCTGCTTGGTCACGAAAGCAAGAAATGATATCCAATCTCTGCTGAATGGTGCCTTGAAGGTGACTAGGAGATCCGCGCGAGCACCACAGTGTGATGTTGTCGGCGTAAAAAAAATGCTGAAGATCGGGAATAGACGATAACTGAACCGCGAGAGGAGCCATGGCGATATTAAAAAAGGGTGGGTGGAAGAACGGCACCCTGCGGGGTTCCGTGGGTGAGACGGTGGGGTGTAGAATTGAAGTTCAGTGCTCAAAAACGGGCCTGGCGATTAGAAAGAAAAGCTCGAATGTAGTTATACATGCGGGAGCCGCAGTCGGTGCTGGAAAGGCAGGTAAGAATATGGTCATGGGAGACGCAATCGAATGTCTTGCGGACATCGCCTGTGGCCAGGGCGTGAAGCTGAGAGCTACCACAGGTGAAGAAAGTATGCTGAAGTATGAGGAAAAGGTCCTGTGCAGATATGCGGTAAAGAATACCAATGAGGGTAGGAGGGAGCGAGTTCAAAAGCTCCAAATGCCTACTAAGCTTAGTGAGCGCCAATTTTTCCATCGTCTTGCCGACACAGGAGGTCAGAGAAACGGGGCCGGATATTTGAAAGGGCTGGATTACCAGGTTTAGGAATGTGAGAAATATGTGAGGAAGTCTAGGACGATGGCAGAGAGCCTTCTTCCCAGGCGGTGTTATAGAGGTTCAAAAGGTGCTCTTTTGCGTTATCGGGAAGATTGCGAAGAGTGGAGTAAGTGATTCCATCTTCAACGGGAGCCGACCGAGTGGTACATACATTTGACATTGTCGCTGTCTTCTCATCATTATTTGCGAAAGGCATGCTCGTGAAGAGGATGTGCAGTATGTTTCATAGAGGAAAACTCGGAGCGTATGGCTACCTCGCTTTGTGGACTGTGTGGACTGCCGCCGTCGAGAGCCGACGGTAACGAGTTTCACGACGGATAATGTAAAATGCAGCCGACCATGTTCGCTGTGCATGTGCTTTGACCATCGAGTCTACTATCGGCGGCAACGATCTGCAAAGCATGGCGGTCCCGTGCTCCGAGTTTCCCCCTTGCTGTGAAACAGCCTGTACGTTACCCAAGTATGTTTCCCAGCTCTGTAAAGCGGTTTATTCCCCCCCCCCCCCCCGCATGTCTGAAGAAGCCAGAATTGGCCACTTCTTAAAAGGCATCGCGGAGGACGTGTACAACTTTTTAATCACTAAAGATAACTTGGATTCTGCCACGGTCGTCATCACACACAGTCGCACGTTCCAAGCTCTAAAGCTGCGTTGCATAACACCTGAAGTTCGGCCGTTTGCCTAATATCACCACTGTCGCAAGCGTGAATTCCCATGCGCCTCCGAATTTACCCGACATGATTCGAAAAAATGTCCGTGATAAACTCTTCCGTAATCCAGATGTGAGCCGCAGTGCAATCCCCTGTGACAGCTCCTCCCTGGAGGCAACTCCGATCCAGCGCTCCTCTTCTTGGGGTACTACCACTCACACTCATGCTGTCTGTGAACCCCGCGGAACGACTCCTACGGTCCTGATCTACTCCCTCGCTTCTACTACAGCGCGCCACCTCCTCCGCAACAACGCCAGCGGCTGGACTTTGCTGATCGCTTCGATCCTGACTCCGAGGACTATTATCCTGACCGTGCTTGTGAACCACCAGTATGTTACCGATGTGTTATCCTCGGCCACATATTTCGATTCTGCCGCCGCCGGTACCAGGTCCCACGCTGCCAGCACCATAGGTCGACTCGTCGACCTAGTGCAAGCCCAGATGTCCTCCCCCTCCCCTCCTCCCGACCTTTCAACCCCCTTCGGACCCCTACCGCTATAGGCACCACCACGAAACGACTCTCCGGCTTTGTACGGAGCCTCACTCCCCCTGCTGTCTGGGCGGTTGCTTGGGGGTATATACACTGAAGTAGGATGGGTATATGCATGCTGTGGTTGGCGCCCTTCTCAAATTAAATTGCAGTTCAGCGCTCGTGTGCGTTTGTTTTCTTGTCCTCTGTCCGTGTGTAGCATGCGCTGTTGAAATACATAACTAACGTGTGCGGTCAATGGAGGTGTGTCGCCAGGTGATCGATGTTGCCAATTCCTCTACCTGTTGTTATGCTCACGAACTGTCTGGAAGTTTTAGTGGATGGTGTTTGTGTTATGGCCTTCGTAGATACTGGTGCTACAGTGTCCGTGATGAGCTCAGCTTTTAAGAATCGCCTCGACCGTAAAATTATGTTTGGCTGAGATAGAACTATCACATTTTGTGGCGTAGGGGGAGAATTGTTGGTTCCACTTGGTATTTGTTACGTAAATGTAGCGATCGCTGGCCACATGTTTAGAACTGAATTTATGGTGCTCCCTCGCTTTACGCATATTATTCTAGGTGTTGACTTTTTACAACAGTATGGCGCAACTCTCCACAGTGACGGGATATCAATAAGCCCTAGCCTTCAACCGGCCCTCATAAGGAAATCGCCGCGGGCTCCCAAGCATTTTCTGTCTTTGAACGTACCGTCCGTCCGGCGATGTCCGCCATCTTCGTCCCATTTGTGTCCTCGGGAGCGGTTTCCAATGCCTTCGACGCTCTGGTGAAACCCGCTTCCCTTGCCGGCACGAAAAAGAGTGTGCTGGTGCCCCGCAGCGTTGTTCCAGTAAACGAAAGCCATGCCACGATTTAGACTGTCAATCACTCCAACGAACCTACTGTATTGCCACGTGGTTTTGAAACTCGCTGACTTTGAATAACGCCTTTCTGTGCCAATTGCCGCGTTCAGCGATGACGTTGCTCGTCCAACTAGACGTCATGATCTGACCGATTCTCAATTCCTGTCCATGATAAACGGTTCGCTACCCACCAACGACCGCCGGAAATTGATGAAAGTTATTTTGAAATATGTGAATGTATTCGACTTCGCTCGAGATCAGCCACCACCGATTCCAGCGTCCGGCACCCATCCCATAATCGACACCGGGTCTGCACAAGCGCCATAATGTGTCTCACCTTCAGAAGGTAATATAATTGACGACCAGATCCGCGATACGCTGCAACAAGAAATTCATCAGGAATCAGGAATAAAAAGTCGGCACATGGCGATTTTGTGCCGACTATCGCCGCCTCAACATTGTCACAAAAAATGATTACCCGCTCCCGCGCGTTGATGATATTGTTACGGTACGCAGTGAAAGAGACGATGACGAAGTGCTGGGCTAGTAGAGAAAGACGACGCTGCAGCTACGACTGGTTCTCCTGTGAGTGTGTCCCTGACGGTGAACTGTTGCGGCTACGGCGTACCATCGCCTCCTAATATCTCGACGTGCCTGGTAACATCTTGGTGGAGCTGCTGGGTTAGACACCAATACCACAAGCTGGATCTCCGTAGTGGCCGCCAACTTGGTGCTAGCACTATGCAGTCCGACGCAGCTACCTCTACAGCGGCACAACCAGCGCCCACTGTCGTCGTTGCGCAGCCTCGTGATCCGGGAACCTTTTGCGGCACCGATGACATCGACGTCGAAGACTGGCTCGCTATGTACGAGCGAGTCAGTAAGCACAACCGATGGGACGCAACGTTGATGCTTGCAAATGTCATTTTCTACCTGGCTGGTACGGCGTGCGTCTGGTTCGAGACGCACGAAGAAGATCTAACATCCTGGGACATGTGAAAATAGAAGCTTCGGGATCTCTTTGGCAAGCCAATCGGACGCAAGCTCGGAGCTAAAAAGGATCTGGCATCGCGAGCACAGTCGTCGACCGACTCATATCTGTCGTACATACAAGACGTACTAGTTCTATGCCGCAAAGTGAACAGCGCCATGCCCGAGTATGACAAGGTGGGCCACATCTTAAAGGGCATTGCTGACGACGCTTTTAACCTTATATTTTGCAAAGATTGTACGACGGTCGACCCCGTCCTCGAGGTATGCCGGCCGTTTGAGCAAGCTAAACATCGTCGTATTGCTCCCCGCTTCGACCGCTTGCCAAACACAGTTGCTACGTCTTCGTGCGAAGATCTGCCAACACTGCAGCAGCCGTCCCATGAGCCAAACTTGACCAGGATCGTTCGCAGAGAGCTGGAGGCAATGGCCCCCGTCGCATTCACACCTCAGCCGGCGGATGCTACTATAGCACTGATCCAAGCTGTCGTTCGCCAAGAATTCGCGAACGTGGGCCTTAATGCGAGCGTAAGCCTCAGCTCTGGTCAGCCGTCCGCACAGCCATCTGTCCAGCCCACCGTTCCGGTGGTAGCTGCTGCGGCTCCGACTGCGCCCTTTCCGACGCGATACCCCGAATCTACCCGACGCTAACGCAACCCACAAGAATGGCGGACCTTGGACAACCGACCCATCTGCTTCAACTGCTCACGTGCCGGCCACATTTCTCGCCATTGCCGCAGCCGTTGGGTTCCGCCACCTCGACTTCGCTACTATCATGATCGCAGCACCGCCTACGGACCACACCCAACCTCTCTCCGTGATACGCCCTCTCGTGACTTTAACCCGCCATCCCCGCGCATGTCCAGCCGATCGCCGTCTCCCTAGAGGTGAAGCTGCATTGACGACCCGGCCCGAAAATCCTCTGCTGACCCTCGCTCATCGCCGCAATCTTCTAGATATCTGTGCAGATGGTATGCCTGTTACCGCCCTCATTGACACTGGTGCCCAAATTTCCGTCCTCAGCTCTTCGATTCACCGCCGACTCAAAAAAGTAGTCACACCCGCCTCTTCATCAGCCTTTCGTGTCGCCGATGGAGGCGTCGCTGCCGTCGTGGGACTTTGCACTGCGCGCGTGAGCATTTGTGGTCGAACTACCCCTGTGCTCTTCACTGTAATCGACCGCTGCCCCCACGATGTGATCCTCGGCATCGACTTTTTAACGGCGCACTCTGCCCTGATTGATTGTTCAAGCGGCCTCCTTCACTTAGACCTGCCTTTCTGCTCCGACCGCACAGATATCAAGCCACGCCTCTGCTCCGTCGAGTTTGTTCGCCTACCGCCCGAAGCTGCCATGTATGTACCTTTGGCCCCGTTTCCTGCTATTCCTGATGGTACATACTTCACTTGTCCTATCACCGATGTTGTTCTCCACCGTAACGTCATACTCCCTCACACTGTCCTGACCGTCACAGATAACAAAACCTATCTTCCCGTCCTTAACTTTAGCCGCTCTGTCCAAGTTTTGCCCCATGGCATTGCACTCGCTGACTTGCTTCCGTTGGCTGACTGCGAAGCTTCTGCCCTCAAGCCTGTGCCTGTGTCTGAACCCCCCGTATCAGCTTCTCGTTCGACCCTTTTTACTCCCATGATAGCACCGGATTTGACACCTCAGCAAGCCGGTGCTCTCTCCGACCTTTTGCTTTCATACAAGGACATTTTTGATTTTGCCGATCGACCTTTGGCCCAGACATCTGTCGTTACCCATCGCATCAATACTGGTGATGCCAGCCCTATTCACAGAAGGCCTTATCGAGTCTCTCTTGCTGAGCGCCACGTGATACAGAAGGAGGTCGACAAGATGTTGACAAATAATATTATTGAGCCTTCCTGCAGTCCCTGGGCGTCTCCTGTCGTTTTAGTCAAAAAGAAAGATCAAACTTGGAGATTCTGTGTAGATTACCGCCACCTCAATCAGATCACTAAAAAAGACGTTTATCCGCTCCCGATAATTGACGACGCCCTCGACTGCTTGCATGGTGCCAGCTATTTTTCCTCGATCGACATGCGTTCCGGCTACTAGAAAATAGCTGTCGACGAACGGGATCGAGAGAAAACCGCATTTGTCACCCCTGACGGACTATATCAATTCAAGGTCATGCCATTTGGCCTCTGTAACGCTCCTGCGACCTTCGAGCGCATGATGGACTCGCTTCTCCGTGGCTTCAAGTGGACAACGTGCTTATGCTACTTAGATGACGTTGTTGTTTTCTCTCCCACGTTCACAAGTCACCTTGAATGGCTTTCTACAATACTGGCAGTCTTTCGCCGCGCCGGTCTTCAACTCAACGCAAAAAAATGCAGCTTCGGCCGCCGCCAGATCAAAATCCTGGGACATTTGGTTGACGAAAATGGTGTGCAGCCCGACCCTGATAAAGTTCGTGCAGTCCGCGAGTTCCCTACACCACGTAATACAAGTGATGTGCGAAGTTTTCTCGGGCTCTGCTCCTACTTCCGTCGCTTCATTCGGAACTTCGCTAACCTAGCACGTCCCCTTACCTCCCTTTTGCAGAAAAACGTGAATTTCTCGTGGAGCCGTGAACAAGCTCAGGCCTTCACAACGCTCATTTCCGCGCTCACCGCTCCTCCTGTACTGGCGCACTTCGACCCGTCTGCGCCTACAGAACTGCGCACCGACGCTAGCGAACATGGTATTGGCGCCATCCTTGTCCAGTACCAGCACGACCACTCTCGTGTGATTGCCTATGCCAGCCGCCTTCTATCTCAGTCCGAGCGCAATTATTCCATTACGGAGCGCGAATGTCTTGTACTTGTTTGGGCGTTGACCAAATTCCGCCCTTATTTGTTTGGGCAGCCCTTCAGTGTAGTGACGGACCATCATGCCTTGTGTTGGTTGTCATCACTTAAGGACCCTACTGGCCGCTTAGGTCGCTGGGCCTTGCGATTACAAGAATACACGTTTACTGTTGTGTACAAGTCAGGCCGCCTACATCAAGACGCCGACTGCTTGTCCCGCCACCCCGTTGACCCTCCTGAACTTCCTGACAATACTGCTGACGACTGCGTTTTGTCCATTTCGAACTTTCTCCACATCGGCGTCGAACAGAGTCGTGATCCTTCCCTGCGCCCTATTATTGATCCCCTGCGCAACGACAGCACCGATCCGCCCATCAGTATGTTTGTGCTGCTTAATAACACATTATACCGACGCAATATGCGCCCAGATGGTGCAGACCTTTTGCTTGTTGTCCCGACACATCTGCGCTCTGCTGTTCTTGCGCACCTTCATGATGCTCCTACAGCAGGGCACCTAGGAGTGTCCCGCACATACGACAATGTTCGACGGCGATTCTACTGGCCTGGCCTCTACCGCTCTGTTCGTCTCTACGTCGCCGCCTGTGAGCTGTGCCAGCGCAGGAAGACCCCGTCTCTTCACCCTAGTGGGCCCCTGCAACCACTCGCAGTTCCAACTGAGCCCTTTTCTCGAGTTGGTCTCAACCTGCTCTGGCCATTCCCCACATCGACATCAGGGAACAAATGGATTGCCGTAGCGACCGATTACGCCACCCGGTATGCCATAAACAGAGCTATTCCCACCAGCTGTGCCTCCGACGTTGCAGACTTTCTTTTGCATGACGTCATCTTGCTTCATGGTGCTCCTCGTCAACTACTCACCGATCGCGGTCGCTGCTTCCTTTCTAAAGTTGTTAGTGACCTTCTGCGCTCATGCGCTACGCGCCACAACTTCACAACGGCCTACCATCCACAAACGAACGGTCTTACTGAGCGCCTTAATCGTACCCTGACCGATATGATGTCAATGTATGTTTCTGACCATCACCGTGACTGGGACATTTCTTTACCTTTCATAACATTCGCTTATAACTCCTCACGACATGATACCGCCGGATACTCTCCCTTTTATCTACTCTTCGGCCGCCACCCTCTACTTCCCTTCGACACCTTACTGCCTCTTGACGATTCCTCCTGCAGTTACGCTTCTGATGCCATCGCCCGCGCTTATGGTGCCCGTCATATTGCTCGAGACCGGCTTCGTGCGTCCCAGCGTTCTCAAAAGCACCGTTACGATCTCCAGCACCGTGACGCCTACTACCCTCCTGGCTCCCTCGTACTCCTCTGGCTCCCTGCTCGACGTGTAGGCATGTGCGAGAAACTTCTGCCCCGCTACGTAGGCCCTTACCAGGTCTTGCGGCAACTTACCGACGTGTCGTACGAGATTATCCCTGTGAACCGCCACTCTCCGGCAAACCATCATCCAGAAGTCGTGCATGTCGCCCGTCTCAAACCTTATATCTCGCGCTCACCTGTGTAGTCTACGCACCGGGACTGTGCTTCTTCCGCGGGGGGGTATTACGGTACGCAGTGAAAGAGACGATGACGAAGTGCTGGGCTAGTAGAGAAAGACGACGCTGTAGCTACGTCTGGTTCTCCTGTGAGTGTGTCCCTGACGGTGAACTGTTGCGGCTACGACGTACCATCGCCTCCTAATATCTCGGCGTGCCTCGTAACAATATCATCGACCGCGTCCATTCAGCTTCCTACTCTTCCTCTGTTGATTACATTCCGGACACTAGCAGATCCCGATGCATCCGAAAGACAAAGAAACGACTGCATTTGGGACTCCATATGGCTTATATGAATTTAATGTGATGCTTTTAGGGCATCGCTCCGGCTACCTTTGAAAGATATATGGACACTCTTTTGCGTGGACTGAAGTGGCAGATTTGCATGTGTTACCGAGATGACATAGTGATTTTCGGGAGGACCTTCGCCGAGCATAACAGCCCTTTAGCTGCTATTCTTAACTGAATGGAGAAGGCCGGTCTCGTACTAAACTTTAAGAAGTGCCGCTTCAGGGAACGCCAGTCGTTGTGCTTGGGCATCTGGTTGATAAAGACGGTGTTAGGCCCGACTTACAGAAGATTGAAGCTGGTTGGCCCGCTGGGCATTACGCCTTCAAGAGTTAAACTCTACTGTGTCTTGCAAAAATGACCGCCAACACGCCAAGTCTCAGTGCCTCTCCCGTCTGCCCCTTGCGACTACTCTTTGCGATGGCAACTTTGAGAAATACTTGCCGCCGTTTCCTTGCAATATTCGGATCTTGCCATTCTCCAGCGAGAACATCGCGAAGATCAAGACTTGGTACCGTTTTTTGAAAAAGCTCGTGATCCAACTTCTCCAAACCCTTTCTGCATTCGTGATGGTTTGCTCTATTGAAACAATGACTCGTATGGCGGTGCACGCTTCCTGCTCGTCGTTCCGGCAAGCCTCTACTCCTCTTTTCTACACGCAATGCACGATTATATCGCATCTGGACACTTAAGTTTTGTCATGATCCTTACCCACATTCAGGAACGTCTTTACTGGACAAATATGCGTCGCACGACTCAGCGTTATGTGACCTCCTGAGTGCAGTGTCGGTGGTTCAAGTTTCCCACGACTTCTCCGCTGGGCGCTTACGTCCAATGACCGCACCGACCATACCATATATATGAGAAAGTGGGTTTTGACCTCATGGGTCTGTTTCCCCGCTCGTCCAAAGGCAATCGCCAGGTCATCGTATGCGCATCGTATGCGCATCTCATGCGTTACTGTGAAACCTTCCGCACCGCCGCTGACGTCTCTTTCTTTCTTACGCTGTCTTCCGTCATGAGCCTTCTCGTGTCATTACTAGTGACCGTGGCCGCCAGTGTACGGCAGATGTTGTGGACATCTTTTATCTTTTGTTCTTGCCAATTCCGTCACTCTACATACACTCTACCATCCCCAGACAAATGGCCTCGTTGAACGTACAAACCGGACATTGACGAACATGCTTGCGATGACAAGCTGCACCAAAATTTTCTTGATGCAACGGGAGTAGAGGCGGGCACGGCCGGTGACGAAAACAAGGTAATGACACAGTCGTTGCGTATCTAACATGCGGGTAACACAAAGTAAGGCTCAGAGTAATGGAACTGAGCGTTAAAAGGGTGGATAACTGAGCTAGTTGGCACATATGTCAAGTTTTTTTATGCAGCGGAACCAAAACAATGGAGACGCAGAAAGAAACACACAGAACGAGGTCAAGCTACACCAAAACTTACACAGAACAAGGACAAGCTGCACCAAAAATTTCTTTGGTGCAGAAGGTTTGGTGCAGCTTGTCTTCGTTCTGTGTGTTTCTTTCTGCGTCCCCGTTGTTTCTTATTCTGCTGCATAAAAAAACTTGAAATGTGTAAAGTCTTTGTCAAAAGTTTAGAGCCCAGGGGGTCTGCTTCTGAGCCACTTCGTGTGGCTTATAATTAATTTCCAGTGCTCTGAATCTGTTGATGGCACGAGCTTTGCCTTTCCCTCTCCAATTGGAAGGACCTCAATTAATGCTAAATCAACACCACTAAACAGCTCCGAAGCAGACCCCCTAAACTCAACATTTTCGTAAAAGGCTGTACCACTAGCTCAGTTATCCACCCTTTTAATTCGTTACAGTTATGTCGACTCTCATCATAAGAACTGAGATGACGTCCTTCCCTTCATTACATATGTCTATAAAACCTCGAGGCATGAAACAGCGGCTTATAGCCCATTTTTTCTTCTTTATGCCGGCCCGCCTCAAAGTTCTCTCGGCATCATCCTACCGCTCTCTCTCTCTCTCTCTCTCTCTCTCTCTCAACGCCGAGTCTTCTGTTTCGAGAACGCGCTGAAGAGGCTTCTCGAATCACCCGGTTACACACTCCGGCCTCGCAGGACCGCTGTAAGAGGCGCTACGATTGTCGGCATTAGGATGTCTGCTACTTTTCCGGAGACTTAGCATAACTCTGGACGACTCTCCGGAAACGTGGTTTGTCCCAGAAGCTGTTATCTCACTACACAGGCCCATTGAATGTACTCATTCGGATCAATGACCTAAATTACATAGTGTCTAGACGGTCTTCCCAAGGCCGCCCCTCTCAGAAAACACAAGTTGTGCACATCGCAAGTATGAAGCTCTGCCACTCTTGGGACTCGGACTGACAGGCCAGGGGGCTTCTTCTGTGAAGAGGGAAAGATCAGGCAGCACTGAAATGAGGAAAAAGGAAGTGTGAGGAAGAAGAAGAAGCTCGCCATCATTCCTTTAACGCACCAGGCTAAGGTTGAGTCGCATCCTGTATATAAACCTTAACAATATTGTCACCAACAGAATACTGTGCAACAATATTGTGGGGATGGTGGAGGCTGTTTATTATGAGCTGTAGCGGAGGCATCACCCCCAGAGGTCGCCGTGTCAAGTTTTCCCGACGAGGGGACGTGCCTCTGAATTGCTCAGAGGAGGAGTATCATCTGGGTGAAGCAAAACGCCTCGGTGATGATGATCGCAACTGCCGTTGCGGTGACGTCGGGTGCATCTCGTTAGCAGCCAGGTATTCCTCAATCTCCTGTGGTCTTTCACCATAGCTGCCATAATGCTGGCAGCTTATATCGCGAAGTCTGCACAGTTATTAACTTATTGGAAGGTCGCGAAGGAGGCCAGCGAACAACTGTTCCTTCACCCCGCGCATGAGATGACACCTCCGTTGCCTCAGGCTAGGTAGGGTCGGCTCGGTTAAAACGTCGCGTCATGTCCTCGACAAACATGGCCACGCTCTCATTGGACTGCTGAGACCTCGAACGAATGGTAAACTCTGCGTTTTTTGTGTGTGTGTGCTTTTGCGCGCGCTAGAGCTGAATGTTGCAAGCAACTCACGGCGAAAGGCTGCCCAGTTAACAAATGATGCCTCTTGCTTCTGGAATCATGTCTTGGCCGAGTCTTGCAGCGCGAAGTACCCATTCATTAGCTTCCGCTTGTCGTCCCATTGGTCACACGGTCAAAACTGGCCAACCAGTCTTCCACATTGTCGAACCGGTCACCGTGAAATGATGGCGGTGATCGAGGTGCGAGAAGGACGAACGGTGGAGCATTGCTGGAATACTGACTTGTCTGGCTGCCCGTCCTGGATGTCATGGCTCGCAGCGGTGTGGTCAGTGGTTCAAACTCTGGTTGAAGGCCTCGGAGGCGGCGCCTCGCTTTATGGACAGGAGTCGCGTCCACGCGTTGATGAGCAGCGTCACTGACGTCTTCGGGGGCAACGTACATGGGATCTTACCCTGCACAATGCACCAAATGTCACCAACAAACGTAGAAAGCAGCAGAACAACCGAGCTGGCCCTTTTAATGAATCGAAGCTCGAGAGAGGAAGACGACGCTTAGTCATGTGCCAAGACATGGTTCGGCCACATGGTGGCGTCAGAAGATGGACAGCGGTGTCCAAAAAAAAAAGAAAACAGGGATCTTGTTGAATGTCTCAGTGACGATATAAGGCAGTTTGGAAACGGGGCCAATATTATTCTGCTGGGGGACACGAACGGCCACATCGACGATCTGAATGGATACACGGATTGTAACGGGAAGCTAATGCTAGATTTCTGTGAGCGACACGATCTAGTTATAGTAAATAGAGAAACAAAATGTGAAGGCCAAATCATGTGGGAATTCCGCAACAGGTAGACGACCATTGACTATTGTCTAATGTCGCAGGAAATTTATAGCAAGGTCACAAAAATGGAAATAGACGAAGAAGGGGAGTGTAGTCTGGGAAGTGATCATAAACGTATTAGTCTGCAGATGGGGCCCTTGATGAAAAGAGAAATGGAACTTAGACAAAACGTAAACGCAAAATTAAACGACGATCAAATAGCGCAGATAGCAGCAGACATAGAGGAAGCAATAGAGAAAAGCCCCATGGAAGACTGGGATTATGAACAGGTAGAACTACTCATAAGGAGTAAAATTCAGGAGGTTAAAGTAGCAAACCGCTGGAATGGAAAGAGGAAGCCACGGAGCTGGTGGAATAAGGAAATCAGGGAAGCTATTGAACAACGACGGGCTGCTTCAAGGGAACACCGAATGGCAAAGAAAGCACAGACTTCTCAGGAGGAAATCGACCAAAAATGGGAATCATATCGACAAAAGAAACTTCAAGTGCAGGCCCTCGTCCAAAGTAAAATAAGACAGTCCACCGATCGCTGGATGGCTGATATACACGATGCCTCTAGAGGCGGAGCAAGAAAATTCTGGAACCATATAAGCTGGCTAGGGAAGAAGAATCAAAGAAAGCAAGATCGGATTCAAGATAACGAGGGAAATTGTTTAAAGGGAGACAACGAAGAACTACATTACATCAGTTGTAGCCGAGTCATTTAAGAACGACGATAGGGTAATCTCCGCAAACCAGGAAGCAGCACAAGGTAGCAGAATACAAAGCACCTTAGAACTGACCAATCTAAACTGGAAAAAGGCAGAAAAAAATATTCCTAAAAACACATCTACAGGAATAGATGGAATTCCAATCAAGCTGATTAATGAAATCGGTCCAAAAAGTAAGGAAACGTTGTTAAAAGCTTTGGAAACAGTCATAGCGAATAAGCAAATTCCGGACAGCTGGCGGCAGAGTAAAATGAATTTGATTTATAAAGGGAAAGGAGAAAGGATGCACATAAAATCCTACAGGCCGATTACCATAACATCTGTAATGTACAGGTTAGCCATGCAGGCGGTGAAATTAAAGGTGCAAGCATGGGTTGAAAGTAACAAGATACTCGGAGAACTTCAGAACGGCTTTAGAAATGGCAGGCGCTTAGATGATAGCCTGTTCGTGCTTACCCAATGCATCGAAATATCTAGAGTGGAAAATAGACCTTTGTATTTGGCCTTCCTGGACATAAACGGGGCGTACGACAACGTAAGCAGGGAACTCCTGTGGAACATATTAAAAGAGGAAGGTATCGGTTATGAGATAATAGAGTTCCTACAGGAAATATACCGGGATAACAAAGTAGAAATTACGTGGGAAGGGATAAGAAGTACGGAGGATGTCAAAGTATGCAAAGGATTAAGACAAGGCTGTCCTCTATCACCGGTGCTGTTCATGCTTTATATGATAAACCTGGAACGGAGGATACAAGACAGTAACCTAGGTTTTAACCTGTCATACAGATTAGATGGAAAGGCGGTAGAGCAGCGCCTCCCCGCTTTGATGTATGCAGACGATATTGTGCTGCTAGCTGAGAGTCTGGAAGAATTGCAAACTCTAGTTAAGTATTGCGGAGACGAAGGGGACGCTCTAGGCTTCAGTTTCAGCGCAGTTAAGTCGGGTCTGATGATTTTCAACGGCTCAACTGATAAGGGTCTTAAAATTGAAGGCATTGAAATACCTAGAGTAGCAGAATACAAATATTTGGGGGTATGGGTAAACGAAGGATTGGCATACATTGGAAAGCATGAGCAATCACCTAAGGCCAAAGGGCGAAGGAATGCCGGGATAATGAAGCATAAGGCATTGTGGGGATACAATAGGTATGAGGTATTGAGGGGTATTTGGAAAGGAATTATGGTGCCCGGACTTACTTTCGGAAATGCGGTTTTGTGCCTAAAATCAGAGGTAAAGTCGACATTAGAAACAAATCAGAGATCCGTTGGGCGATTAGCACTAGGTGCCCACGGCAAAACTACAAATGAGGCGGTACAGGGAGATATGGGCTGGGCATCTTTCGAAGTACGGGAAGCTCAGAGTAAAATATTATATGAGGAACGCCTGAGGAAATTGGACAGTAACAGATGGGCAGCTAAGGTATTTAAATACCTGTACCTAAAAAGCGTTGACTCACAATGGAGGAAAAGAACTAGGAAACTAACTAGTAAGTATGCTAGTAACAAGGACGGAGAAATAAAGAGCATTAAGCAACAGGTGAAAAACACAGAAGGTAAAAATTGGATAAATTCGATGGAAAAAAAACAGAGTGTGGAGTTATACCGAAAGTGGAAAATGCAGATCAGGAAGGAAGATTTCTTTGATAACTCAAGAGGCAGTGCCCTACTTTTTGAAGCTAGATCAGGGTGCCTTAGAACACGCAGCTACAAAAAGAAGTTTAACAATGGATATGACGCAAGTGCTGTATGTGGAAACTCTAGTGAAACAATTGACCATATTATACTCGAATGCAATGGTATCCATCCGGAAGTTGATGCAGGCGCAATCACTGTTCTTGAAGCTCTGGGGTTTAGAGATAACAGTGGCCGGGTGAATAAACCGGCGGTGGAAACTAGCAAAAAACGGCTGGGAGATTGGTGGCTTAAGAGCAGAGAAGTGACATAATGTTAGTAATGTAGGAGCAAAATTTAATAAATAGAATGATGGTTTAGTTAACCATTCTAAATCAATAATTAAGATATATGGATAAAAATGAGCATGATAGCTACTGCTACCACCCCGTTTCAAAGGGGACGCTCCTATATTCCATCCATCCATCCATCCGGTGTGGCAATATAATTAAACTGCTCATCATGGCTCGATGTAGGCACTTGTCTAGGCGCCTACATTCAGCCATGATGACCATATAGACCGAAATGTCTAAAGGCGGGGAATCTGTAACGATTAAAGTAAAATCATAGTTGCGTGTAAGTATGTGAAGCTGCAGTGCCAAAGGTAAAAGCAGGCTGCAGACCTGTTAGCCGGTCACTATGGAACGGCTGAAGAGATAGTAGGGATCAGGCGTTAGTAAGTTCGCAGAGCAAAACAATTTCCCAGTCATTAATGCCTGCTTCCGCAAATCTTTGAACAATAAGTGGGCATCGAACAGCCCAAATGGAATCTGCAAATTAAATAGACGTCGTACTGTGAGCCCACCTCTCATGCATGCTGGATGTGGAGGTCCTCGGGAAGAGCACTATGTGGTGACCACAGAATGTAATGTTTCGAGTTAGTTTAGAAGAGCTGGAACTGGAGAAACTGGTATGGAGCCGACATAAACAAGTTAGCCGTAAGATGGAAAGTAGAATAATGCAGAACAGATATTCGGCTTCAATCGAGGGACAACCTTAGCTAGCATTCAATCGATGAAAGACAATCTTACAAATATTATTGCAGTACGCACAATAGAAGTGGACGGCCGGATTTTTGGACGGGATACCGGTAAGCTCTCTTATGAAACGAAATATTTGATTAAAAATGCCAAATCGGGAAAACATTTAACCCCACGGAGACACTACAACTGTCGCAGCTATTAAATTCAATCAATAAGCGTAAGCTAACTAACATAAGGAGAACATCGAGCATGCTCTAAAGCAGTGGTACTCAGCCATGTATGTGTGGGGCACCCTTGTGGACCAGTGGAAGTGATCGGGGACCACTCGAAACCAGAAAAGGGAAGGGGGAGGATCCTGTGCAGGAATGTCACATATCCTAGAGCAGGTTCCAAAATTGCGATTGAAACAAGGCTAAAACTGGTCTCTAAAAAAACGCGGACTTGGAAGCCGACGCGCCGGCGCCGGTATGCACGCCGCTAGAAGGGATTAGACTCTTCCCGACACGGGGCCGCTCACTTGTCGGGCACACGAGACGCTTAGCACTTCAGCCCCGTTCAGTCGTGCAGCCAGAGCTCAGGTTTCCCTATCCCGGCATCAGCAGACGCCGCAGACGCTTCATTTCTCCATCTCTCGCGCACTCTCCGTTCCTGCACTGTTCTCGCGCTTCTTTCGCTTTGGAAAACTAAAGTCGGTTTCGAACCCTTATACTTTTAGCCTTGCAAAACTCTCTACTAGAGAAGCCCGAGCTGTCGCGAGACCTCTGTTGTGTGCGTACGTGTCTGTGCGTGCATGTGTGCGCGCGCGCGCGCGTGTGCTGGCGTGGTGAGTTTCGCGGACCCACATTTGAGAAATACTGGTCTAGAGAACATATGTAGTCTAAGTCGGTCAAATAAAACTAAGAATAGGCCAATTGTATAGGACGTATGCGTTAAAAGACAAGGAAGGGAATCTGGTTACCACTAAGCATAATGTATAGCTGCAGAGCTTAGCCGAGTAATCCCGGTGATAATGATGGAGGCAGTAGTGAAACATCGCGCCGGTAAAAAAAAAAAAAGAGAGAAAGGGAACAAAGCATGAAAGCACTGGCAAGGTGGAAAGCAGCTGGTAAGGATCGCGCACCTGCAGATATGTTGAAAGATGATGGGGAGAGTGTGCTAATGCTGAGTGTTAATCACGCATTTGACCTACCGGTCGTCAGCGACCTATCTAAGATTGGCATGACGCCCGCTTTAACCAAGCCTTGCGAACGTACTACCTGCGCAGCCTATATAGGCGTAGCGTATACCTACTCGGCATCCAAGAGCCCTGAAGATTGACTCTTATTCCACCCTCCCGCCTGAGATGAGCAACACGAGCTGCAGCTTCTCCCTACCCTGTGACGGCATGTATGCGGCACCGCTACGGTATACAACCCATTCACATGAATCGCTGTGTCACCTACAACTAGTCCTGCCAGTGTCATGTGCTTGATTTTTCACTCACTGCGCCATCTTTCTTTTTTTTTTCGTAAAAGAGGGCTATAACGCTGTAGCGTTAAACATCGGCCACTCTGCGTACACAACGCCTCGTGAATGTGAGCGTTTTGCATTCTTGGTAGAAGGTTAAAGTTATCCTAATCCACAAGAAAAAATTACAGGCCGATTAGGTTATTGTCCGTTTCCAGTCGAAAAAAAAAAAAAGAACCTTATAAAAAGTGCTACAAATTATTCAACATTTTTGTTGTGACCTCTAACTCTTCTGTAATTGTGCAGGTACTTTTTGTCATCCTGTAGTTCTCTTTCCGTTGTATCTCGTTCTGTAGAACTTGTGTGTGCTAGCTATACAAAATACTGATACTATTACAGACACTTTTATTTTTGGCGCTACGAGTTGACGCCCCCCCAAAAAACGCGCTGATATTCTGTTGTGAAAACAGAAAATTTTCTGTACGTTTCGTTTTCTGACTGGATTTCTCACAGGGTGTCTACTAAGGTAATCATTACATAATCAAGGCAGCCTCAGACTCCAATAAACCAAAGCACCAGGCACGGTTTCGTAAAGGCTACTGGACAATGTATCATATCCACACTATTAACCAGCGGATAGAGAAATGGGCCCAGCGTGACGAACCCCTGTACAACGCGTTTTTCAGAAAAGTCAGGCCACGGATTTAAATATAGCTGTTTTCATGTAAAAATATGAATTTTGCGGCATAGCAGCGGTAATGTTGGTGGAAAAAAATGGTGAATGATGGAAACTAGCTGCCAAGCTAATGTAAGTCTAACAGATATATTTTTGACTTTTGCAGATACGCGTATAGTTGCGATAAAAGATTTGCAGCTAGTCAATAATAACAGGCATATCAGTTTTGTAATTTCAAAATGGCTTCGCGTGTGGCTCGACCAATGTGGACCCGTTCTGGCGCAGTTCGGAAATCGCGCGGCTGAAACAGGGGAGTTTTGGGGGATCAGTTGGATGCAATTGGCACATATAGAACTGGGTTAACTGGAAATCTATGGAATAGGCCCTGGTCCTGAAGCTGGCGTAATCAGGCTGCTGATTATGATGATAATACGCTTTGGACAATGAGTAATATCGCTCATTTATACAAATCACATTATCGGGGATACCGGCCAAATATATTCGGCCAACATTGTTCCCATTTCGAGTTGTTGATCAATTCGGTCAAGCCCTACCATTTGATCTGCTAACCGTCCTTGTCCCTTCAGTTGATAGAATGACTGCCACGGCATGGAGAGGGTCTCGGGTTCGATCCCTGGACCTGAAGGAATTTCTATTCGACTACCGAGAAAGCTGCATAGCCTTCGCTTGTAACCGCATGACAGCGGCCGGGTGGATGCTATAGTAAGCATTTACTTCCCTTACCATAAATATACTCCACCTCGGTGGATCACACAGTCAGATTGCTATCTGGATCTTCGGCCTAGATAACGAGAATGATTAGGCGAGTGACCTATAGAAGAAAGGGGATGAAGGAGGAAGACACGCTAAAGTTAATGCGGGAGTAAGCAGAGCCACGTACAGTCTTCCCTATCAACACCTGAGCCAGACGGAGAAAGAGCAAGTGGATGCGATCCTCGGGAAGGTGTACAAGACAGCGCTGGGGCTGCCAATAAGAACGGCAAACGCGAATTTAATGGCCCTTGGCTTAACAAACAGATACGAAGAGCACCGGGAAGCGCAGCTTGTCTCTCAGAAGATGAGACTACAACGTACTACGGCGGGACGATCGAGCTCTCCTCTGAAGACAAAGCTATCATGACCACATTGAACGGACGATAGACATACCGGACGCGATCCGGTCTACGTTTGTAGTAGCGCCAATTCCCAAGAAACTGCATCCTGTCGTTCATCAGGGTAGGCGTACGGCCAGGACAGAAGCCTTAGCCAAGACCTATCAGAGCAAGAACATCGTCTATGTAGACGCGGCGATGTATTCTAACGAAAGAGATGCGGTGGTGACAGGTTGTAGATTTCCAGCTAAAGGAGAACATGAGCTCTCGCTACGGAACTGCACCGTGTCTGACGCCGAGGCTGCTATTGCTCTAGCGGTCGCTGAGGGCAATAGGCGCGGGCGTCCGCTGGTAGTTATGACCGATTCGCAAGACGCTTGCTGAGGATTCACCATTGGCAGGATTGGCAAAAAAAGCAGCCGCCATCGTGAAGGCCGGCGGGACAAGCGACACCAACCGACTCGTTCTTTAGGCTCCGGGGGACGTCGGCATTGCCGGTAACATCCAGGCCGATCTTTTTTTTCTCTTTTTTTTTTACGCAAGCTTGCCATAAGGCATATTATAGAAACTCATGTAAATTATTTTAGGTAAGGAACCAGAGCAGGCTCCCACTCTTGTCGTTGTCGGTGAGCCATTTAGAGAAGTCCTCTTCCCTTGCTGTGGTTAGCCCTCTTCGCGCAGAATCTGTGTCCTTGATGCCCTTGTCCCTGCACAAGTCCACAACAGGTGGCGAACATCCACTTCTGCAGCTGGTGTGGAACACTTCGGGCATGTGGTTGGTCCGATGTCTACTTGCGATTGCCATCGGCATTTTACCGACGGGGTAAAGGCCGCCCCAGCTCTTATCCTTCTAATGGAAACCTCCTCCAATCTCGTTAAGTTATGAGGGAGGGGGAATGTAAACGGGGGAATTAGGGCACGTGTAGCTCGAGATTATGCAAACCGAGGGAGGTCATAGGCCGAAGAGACCGAGGTAGTGACTCGTACCTACGCAGACATTTTGGTGCACTACCGGGGGACCAGAAAACGGTATCCTCCGCCCCACAAGTTGTTAAACAGGGAGCAGTCAGTGTCTTGGCGGCAGCTACAAACAAATTCTTATCCATGCCTGTCTTTATACAGCAAGGTACATCCGACCGTATACAGGGACACATATGTCCCTGGTGTGGACAGAAACCGACAATTTATCATATCACATGGGCCTGCCAGAAAATAGATGCAGTGCCGATAATTCACAACGCCGCGCCGGAACAGTGGGAGGCTGCGCTGTCCAGTTCGGAGTCGAAATACCAGCTTTGGCTGATTGAATGGGCCAGCCGGGCAGCAAAGGCCGCGGGAGTCCTGGACTGAGGACCCAACCACAGGAGCTCTATATTATTATTTTTCTTTTTTGCATTATATAAAGTTCTCTCTCTCTCTCTCTAAACATCCATCATACCAGTATACCAAGGCCCCCGTCATTTCTTGCGCAGATCCAAGAGAACGAAGAACACATCGCACGCGCCCCGATCGTCATATTCGACGGCAACCTGCCCGACGCGACCATCGCCTGCATCTTGCAAATCTGCGGCCATCGGCAGGTTCCAGGTGAGTGGTACTCTCCTACTGCTTCGCGACCGAAATTGGCCCGGTTCATGCGCACTGGTCCTTTGATGGAGACCACCGCACTTCGCCAGTGTATGCGCCACCTGCGACGACGCTTTTCTCCTGGACGACGAAAGAGGATTTTCGTGTTGCGATAACGCTTTGCCGTCTTCGTGCTGGCGTTGCCTCTCAGCTCAACATCGCAAAAACACAAGTGACGCGCCACTGAACGAGTAAGGCAAACAGCATTGGCGTAAATGCTCCATTTCTACCGTATAGAACAGGTAATTGTTACTAACGCACTAACTAAATCGGCATGAAATGAAAAAGTACTCGATGCAAACGACCGCGAGCAACTCTTCTTAGGAGCAGCTCCATTTTTATTTTTAACTCGTGACCGATCATCCCCGACATTCCGTTTTCTAATATATAGTCTTATGCAACGAATGAGCACTCACATATGTCGAATGGCTTCCCTTGCCTATGCCGCGAACATAAAAAGCGAGGAAATGCTGGCACGTTTTCACTTTAAGCTTAATTGCCAGCTTTAAAATGCGGAGCATTTCAGAGCAGCATTTCTGTAGTGACCAGCTGCATTGTTTATGCTTTTACGTATGCAAGGCAAGTGGCAGCTGCTTCGTCAGCATGACAACGCCTTCTGTTGTAAAGCTTCGTTCCCGAAAGTGGTGTGCTAACTAACCACAAAGGAACTCCTTGCATTGGACCTCTCCACCGATGGCGACCTTTTTCTTTTTGTCCTTAACGCGTACCCGCGAAAGCGGTCCAACCCTCATCGCTTCCTTGGGCTAAAATGGAGCGCGGATGCTCTCAGTGTCACCGATCACGTGTCCGAATCCGCTCCAGGCGCAATGACGTCATGCCCCAGCCGTTCCGTCGCGAACGATGGTTGCACGTGTCGGCAAATGTGCGCTGCATGCGTGAAAGGTCATCGCGAGGCCAACTGAAACGTGCGAGGGCAACCCGAGACGAGCCCACGGCAACCGCCGCGTGCGTACGAGGAACGGATGGGCTACCTGTACAGAGCAATTCCGATCGGCGAATTGCGCAGTGCAGGTAGAACTCCTACAATTTTTTTTTATAGTATCGCATTATTTTCCGCGCACCGCCAGCTGGCCGGCTGGCTTGACGTGGGACACGTGAGTCACGTCGTCGTATCTCTTTCGCGCACGATGCTTACGAATTTTCATATTTCTTTACCGTTTGTTGATTCGTGAAAACAAGAGATTCAAAGGCACCATGCATGGCTGGTGTGTCTTTGGGTGCCGCAGAAGGACTGAGCCGGGAAAAGCGTCTTTAACGTTCCTGAAAGAAACAAAAAGAAAAGAAAAAAGTTCTGCGACGGCGTATAGTCTGGCTCCACGGAATCAGCCGGAAACACTAGCGCAAAAATGTTTCTTCACTTTGTGTCACTTATGCAAAGCGAGTCGCATTTTCAGAGAAAACAACTCGCGCTCAACACACCGTTCTCCGCTTCTAGTGCAGAGACGCCAACGTAGGGCATTCCCAACGGCTTTACACAATACACGCACGTTCTCTTGCTGCTGCGACCTTCGCAAAACATGTCATTTCACAACCAGCCACTTAATTGCACTGTATTGCGGACAGAAGATGAGGTGACCGAAATGCCATGATAGGTGTCAGTGTACGCGCGTTGCAGTTATCGCCTTCCATGCACGCACTACCACATTTTTCGCGCGGTTCCAGGCTACCATAATAAAGTTATAGGTTAGCGACCACACGTTCACTGCTGACCCCTTTTCAACAAACACAACGACACCTTGCAGTTTTGCTGGGCTTGAGACATGTTCCAAGCCAACGAGGAAGAGAATCCGAGATGGTTTGCAGGGAAATCTGAAAGATGGAGATCAAATTAAGGATGCGTTCGAAATGAACATTGATGTGAGTATTCAGGCAATTGAATTTGGCATCAATTTGGGTGATTGCCTCCTCATGCTGTTGGAAGCGGCGGTCAAGGTCAGACTGGTGTTTGAGACAGTGTGCGATGACTGTCTCTATGTTAGAGAATTTGGAATCGATTGTAGTGGGAAGCTGATCCATGCGAGCCTCAAGAGTATCCAGGCAGCGATCGAAACTGTTGAGATCTTGTATAAGGGGGCGAATGGCCACTTACATACGGCGCTCGAGGATATGAAAGCGTTCTTCAATAAAGGACGGGGGAGAGGACGCGCAGAAAACTAGTGACTGTGGAGATGATTGGAGTAACGAGGCTTGGGAATCGGACGCGTCTGAGATTGACGAGACGGAAAGCACACAATTCTGTGCTGAAGCTGGGAAGGTGCCTGTGCTACTGCTTCGATCGTAGGAGCCTGGAGGGGAATAGATCGCGTGCTCTGCAAGAAGAGGATAGCCACAATTCATAGGGGGCAGCGGAGGAGCCGGCTTAGTGGCCTGGCGAAGGTTGACATGCTGTTGGTTGGCATACTTGGCACACTCGTTATTTTTCTGCTTGTAGTAGGGTCAAACAAGGACGAAGGTAGCGTGCTTATTTATCCGACAGTGCTGGCACCAGGGCTGCGTGCACTCGTAGACAGAGCTAGAGCGGCGGTGAGATGGGTTAAGTGCACTTGGAGCATGTTAACAGCAGCACTATAGAGCCCTGATGTGCGCGGTAGCCAATCTCGAGACAGCGCGTACACGCAGGAACGCAAAAAAATTACGAAAAACCGCGGATTGGAAAAGTGATCTTACAGAGGCTATCGATATGTGACACCCAAAACTTCCGCTCTGGGTTAAAGCCATGCTTAAACCCCCACTTTTTTTTTTTCAAGCCTATTTCTGCATGTGAATTGGGCTTGATGCACCTCTATGCAAGATAGTTAGTAGTTTCTTTGTGGTAGGCCCGTAGAACTACTGCGTTCTTGCAGACTTTAAAGTTTACTGATCGCCACTCTTAACTATGATCTGTGCAAGAAGTTTATGCGTCGGCGCAGTTTTTGACACTACGGTGAGGGCTAGGAAACTCACTAGTTTTGGTTTAACTACTTCAGCGCAAATGGCGAATAAAGGAAACTAATGTTTATAATGAAATGACTTCCTATATATGCACGCATGCGGTGCGCTAAGATGCGGCGGTGGCCGACTTGTCTAAGGCGCCGACATCGGGAAGTACTTTCTCGCCAGTGGTGGTTCGAATCGCGCATGACGACGTTATTTTACCCTCCAATGGGCTTTCCTCCGGCTACTATAAAAGGAATTGGCGCAAACGTCTTATATAATTGGGATATGACATTATGAAAGTTTCAAACCCCTGCTCCGGTTTTCTAATAAATGCTATGCAGATTCGATAACGATGCTATCTGCCACTGCTATACCATTCTGTGTACTCCGGCTTCGAGAGTCGTGACGTGTAATGCAAGTTTGAAAAATGCTAGTTCCTTCTTGCAACAAAACCTTTCTCCATACATTACACATCAGAGGTCAACGT
>JAJIZL010061128.1:0-13094 GCA_023969395.1 Amblyomma maculatum
TGGGATGCTGTCTGAAACGCGCTGCGGAAACTGAGCACAGGCAACAGCCGCCTAAGATTCCCTATTCTCCCGGAACCCATCAATGAAAGAATAGTGAAGCGAGACGTTTAAGATGTATTGCTGAACGATCTGCTCATTAGGTCGGATCATTTCAGCAAAATCCAGCAGTGACAAACCACGTTGAGCGGCATTTCACTAACAACGCGTTTGGTTGTGTTTGCTCTGTCTGTGACCAGTTGTGGTTGCAGAATGATGTCGGCCACTCCAGAGGTATCTTTAGAACTTCTAGCTTAAGAGTTTCCAGAAGAAATTTCGGACGTGCAAGGGCATCATTGCGGTCCAACAAGATGCCCAACTACTCACAGTGTTGCTTCGTACTTAACAACGATATTTCATAATTCAGCTTTGTCTGCATCGTTCCCTCACGAAGTCTTGCAGAACAGGAGCTTTGTAGAGCGTGTTGTGCATCATGATATGACATACATGGAAGACATTCCAAATACTGCTGCGTGGTGGCACAAGTGTAAACAGGAAGTATGCCATGATTCGTCAGCTGGGGAAACCGCGGCGTTTCTAACCTTGTCAGCATTAACTGGTCACACCTTCTCATTCTGCTCCAACGTCTTAAAGTGAACAAATACGAATTGCCATTGCCAGTCGATGAGTGGACAAACATGCAGACAGCTTAATTGGTAAACGAGGATCCCATAACATGTGCTGTGTACTTTGATTATAAAGTCAAAAACATAACATGCCAATTCTGTCCAACGAATGCATTTATCCGTTTCATGAGCACTATGTCATGGAGTACTTCAAAAGGATAGAATTTCAGCACAGAGGAAGCGCTCACGCACACAATATGATGTGGTTGAATGATGCTGCAAATGAACCAGTGGGAGAGAATATGCCGAAAACAGTAGCCTTGGCTGAACTTCTGGCCTCCGTCGATTTGAAGTACACTTCTAGTCACGGTGTCAGCTTCACGAGCTCACTCACGCGTGCTTTAATAATGGTCGCACGAAGTGTCGTTTCAATGCACCATTCTGGCCCATGAAACGTTCTATGGTGATATTTTATAGCCTGCTGTAATGGAAGCCGAGGTAGAATAGCACTGTACGTTGCGTGTGAAGCACGATACGATGCACCAAGCACTGGAAACGACTGAGTATGAAGACATGCAATCAAAGTGGGATCATCATAACATCAAATCTGAGAATGAGTACATTGAAATGATACCGACAAGTGTTGCGCGATCCATGATAATACTGAAAAGAATGTGTAAGTAAACGAAGGTAAACTACTTCAACCCGTGGATAACCTCAGTACTTCAGTCTAACATGGACATTCAAGTTGTACTTGATGTTTATGCCTGTGCAGCATACGTGGTTGAATACTTCAACAAAGCTAGTTGGGGAATGTGAAATCTAGACAAAGAAATACAAAATATCATCAGTGAATCGTCAGAAGCGGACGTGACATATAGTGAAGCTATTTGCAAGATTAATTTGAAGATGCTAAATGCAGTCGAAATGTCCTCTTAATAGGCTGCTTCGTTTCTGCTGAAACTCTGAATATTTGAGAAGACGCCACACGTCGTAACTGCCAATACTGCGTGGCCACACTAACGAATAAGGGTTAGGAAAACTATCGAAGAGATAAAACGGGAAGATCTGGCTTTGACTAGTACAAACGTTTGCAAAAAGTCTACTATAGAGCGTTACGAAGATCGCTGGAACGAGCTAGAGGACAAGTGCTATGCGCAGTATCTTAGGAACACAGATCACCGAATGACGCTCTCCAGCATGGACCTGCAATGCTTCGATATCGCGGATATCCTGAGAGCGGCATTGTCAATCTCAAGCGAGAACATATGTCCTCCTCTTTCACCCTTTCCGCAAAGAAATTGACACTCTGGACTGTAACAAATTCATTTAAATTTTTTTATCAGAACTACGTATCTACAATGAATATGAAGAAACAGTATATGCATGACATAAACGGTCAAGATTTGTATGATTTGTGTGGCAAATGGATTGCGGAAGAAGTATCTCGGTGTGCACAAGCAAATGCAGATGCTGCTAAACTACTCAGAGATTTACAGTCGGACAAAGAGAAGGATGCGTTTGTGACGATGATCAACACAGCGGATGATTCAGACATCTTGCGCGATCTTGAAGTTCTCAAGCGACTACATTCTGTATCCCGGTGTCCAGCTGTGCAAGCACGAACAGACATTCTGTTCAAGGATGTGTTTCTAGAAAAGATGCGTCTCACAAATCGAGGGCAATTTAAGATTATCAGAGAACGCATCCATAGGCTTACTACACCCGATTAAGAATCCTTGCAAATGTTCTTTACTGGAGCAGCAGGGTGTGGAAAGACGTTTGTGTTGCGTCTCATAATGGATCTTTACAACAGGTACTGCAATGCTAGAGATTCTTCGCACGATCTGACGCTTATATAGCGTGTGCAACAACTGGTAAAGCAGCAGTCTTTGTTGGGAGCGTTACTGTACATTCTGCATTCAAGTTGACAATGTCAAACAAGTTACACGAACAGGGTCTTTCGGTAGTGAACTCAGTACGTACCGACATGTATTTAAAAATGTCCGATATGTAATCGTTGATGAAGTCAGCATGATGTCAGCCGATCCCCTCGCGATGAGCGACCAACGTCCTAGAACCATTTCCAGGCGTCTAAATGATTCATTTGGAGGATAAGGCGTAATACTCTGTGGAAATTTGAGACAACTTCCGCCAGTTAGTACACCGTAGGTTTACAAACATTCCAAATTAATGAATCCATTCTTCAACATCCGAAGGCCGCCTTAGCATGCTCTCTCGTACTACTGTCTAACAGAGGTTGTGCGTCAACGTGATTCAATCTCCTCATCGCTGTTAACACAACTGGTGATGGAGCAGCGCTTTCCGAAGAAGAAATCAGATTATACAAAGCAGATTCGTTACTGTAGAAGACGCCAAACGATTGTGTCTGGATGGAGTTAGACTGTACTACTGAAATAAAGATACTGATGACAAAGCAGCACAAAGGATTGGAGATTCGGCACATGTCTTTACTGCCGTGGATACCATTATCGGCACAGAAATGAATCAAAATACAAGGCAGCTGTGGTTAAAATTACCAAACTATCAAAGGCGGAAACTGGATCTTTCCCACCTCAGTTAACGTTGTGTCTTGGTCATTCTTACATGGTCGTCAGAAACATCGACATGGTTGACGGACTAGTAAATGGGTCTGTGGTCTATTTGCGGTACATTCAAGGTGACGTTGACGACACGGTCATCCCTTTGTGGTTTAAATTTCCGTCCTGCGTTGGTACTATAGCCCGTTCCAAACTTAAGTAGAACTCTCTTGGTTAGCCTCCACGTTTAAGCCCCATAGGCGAGTACAGGTAAGATGCAACTGTTGTATACTTTTCTCTTGAGCGATACCGGTAAGCTGCTAGTCATTCTGTGAGTACTTGCCAAATGCGCTCCATCCCAATCTTTATAATATATATATTGTGAGCACTGTGTGGCGCTTCATCTTCCACACGGCTGAACGTGCTGCTTCATCTTCATCCTGCCGCCTCTTGTAGATACCCATCGTCATCGCGGAGTGTGTTTGGCTGCAGTGCGCGACCAAGGCTTCAGGTCTGCAATACAGCCTGATCCCCCAAGTCCGACCTTCGCGTTGCCTTACACGTGGTGGAGGTGCACCTTGATTTCCCCGCTGCTTCGTCGCCTGCATCCACCTGGAGCTTCGTTCTGGCCGCTGTTTGACCCCGACCACCATCGTCATGACTCAAGAGGGCCACTCCGCTATTCCGGCTTCTACCAACTCGAGCTCCCCTTGCCACTTGGAGTGTCAGTAGCCGTAAGCGCGACCCACAGATGTTCGCCGGTCTCCACGGCGACGACGCTGATGACTGTCTCGACAGCTACGACCGGGTCAGTGCTTTCAACCGGTGGGACGATTCTCTTAAACTAATTAATGTGTCCTTTTATTTGACGAATATGGCCAAAACGTGGTTCCTAAATCATGAATTGACGATTCCGGACTGGGCTACATTTAAACAAAAGTTACGCCAGATTTTCTGCGCTCCTACTGTTCGCATGGAGTCCGCCAAGAAGGAGCTAGAAGCCCGACTTCAGCGGTCCAATGAGACCTATACCTCTTATATAGAAGATGTCCTTGCACTTTGTCGGCGCGTAAATGACACCATGCCCGAGGCCGAGCGGGTTCGGCACGTCCTTAAAGGTATTGGGCCACTCGCCTATAATGCCCTGGACGTGCAGAACCCTACCACAATCGACGCCATCATATCAACTTGTCAACGCCTTGACGAACTACAGTCAATACGCCTGCAGCCTGATCCCACTTCATTTGGTTTCACTGCCGACGCTGACCTCCGTGCGCTTATTCGCGGATTAATTCGTGAAGAGCTATCGGCTCAAAGTAATTTGTGCCGCCCTGCATCTGAGCCACATCCTTCAAGTGCCGGCCTGCGTAGCATTATCAAAGAAGAGCTGGCCTCAATGACCTATTCCCCCCCCAACATCGGTCGCTCCTACCATCTGTCAGGTGCCAACGTACGCCCAGGTCACGTCCTTGCCTCCTGCAGTAGGAGCGCCTACGCCACCGGCGCCTACCACTGCTCATGTCGCTGCATTGGCACCACCTGCCGCGGCGCCGACATACTACCCCAACTAGCGCCCAGCCCGCCCTGTTTGTTATTACTGCGGGTACCGAGGCCATATTACCCGCTTCTGTCGTCGCAGGCTCCAGAATGAACGCCGTGGCTACGACTCATTTGAAGCAGACTACCCTCCTCGCTTTTCCGGCTCTAACCACCGTTCATTCCCTGATTATCCCAGACGTTCATCACCCCCGCCAGAAAGCCCCGCTCCGCCTGCTGGTTACAGACCTTCAAGACGCCGTTCTCCTTCGCCTTTTCGCCGCTCAACCTCGCCTCTCCGTCAAGCTTCACTAACGAGCCCCCGCCAATCGGAAAACTGACCACTGCAGTTTTAGGAGAGAAAACTGCCCTCTTCGGCCATCCCAAAAATCCTCCGGAACGTCCCTGGAATATTTTAGTGTGGGTTGAAGGTTTATCTGTTGAGGCTTTGGTTGACACGGGCACCGCTGTTTCTGTGATACACACTGACTTGTGCTCCCGCTTGCGAAAAGCGAAAACGCCTTATGATGGACCTGAACTCCGTGGAGCTAATGGTGCAATAATTCGGCCTTTTGCTAAGTGTACTGTGCAAGTTTTTGTTGATGGTGTCCGCCACCATGCACAATTTGCCGTGATGTCACCGTGCGCTCACCCAATTATTTTAGGCTGGGATTTTCCGTCTGCCGCATCAGCCAGCATTTCGTGTCGCGACAGGGTCATTGACATGAAAGAGAGCGATCCGTCTTCTGAACTTCCCGAGCCCCGTCATCGCCTGCTTGCCGCTACTAACTCAGTGTTGCCCCCTGGATGCGAACAACTTGTCGCGCTTACTTTTACTAACATTGATAACGGAGATGTGCTAATCGTGCCTTCTGATCGCCATCTGACCCGTGGAATCGCGCTACCACCAAGTCTTGTTCGGTTTGAGCATGGCACAGCGCTTGTCGCTGCTTCGAACACTTCCCCAGAGCCCATTGTGCTGACTAAAGGGACATGTTTTCCTTGCGCCCTGGACATTCACCCGGTGTCCCTCACCACCCTTACCGCCCCCTCTTCCTCACCAGCAGCTTCTTCCGATGCTTCTCTCTGTGTTCTCTTTGGCACCATCAATCCTGACCTTCCTGCGACTCACCGACAAGCTTTGCAGGAATTACTCCGAAAACACCAAGCCTCCTTTGATGTCACTTCTCCGACCTTGGGCTGAACGTCTTCTGCACAGCAACGCATTATTACAGAAGGTACTTCTATTGTTAGCCGCCGCCCTTACCGTGTTTCCTTATCAGAACGTAAAATCATAGAAGATAATGTGAATGATATGCTCCGGCGAGACATTATTCAGCCCTCAGCTAGCCCCTGGTCATCTCCGGTCGTCTTGGTAAAAAAAAAGGGTGGGTCCGTGTGTTTTTGCGTTGATTACCGCACACTTAACAAAGTCACTCGAAAAGATGTTTACCCTATGCCACGAATTGACGACTGCCTCGACTGTCTTCAGGGCACCAAATATTTCTCCACTTTGGATTTGCGTTCCGGTTACTGGCAGATACCGATGCACGAAACCGACAAAGAAAAAACCGCATTCGCTACTCCCGATGGGCTTTACGAATTCAATGTCATGCCTTTTGGACTTTGAAATGCCCCCGCTACGTTTGAGCGCATGATTGACACTGTTCTTAGAGGACTTAAGTGGAAAACATGCTTGTGCTACCTGGACGACATAGTTATTTTCTCTGCGACGTTTTCTGATCATTTATGCAGCCTTGATCAAGTATTAACGTGCCTGGCATCCGCCGGTCTCCAGCTGAACACAAAAAAGTGTAATTTCGCCAAGAAAGAAATCAAGATCCTGGGCTACCTCGTGAGCCGCGATGGCATTCGACCCGACCCTGACAAGCTTGCTGCAGTTTTGAACTTTGCACGCCCTCAGCGGACTAAAGAGCTACGCAGTTTCCTTGGCCTGTCTTCGTACTTTCGCCGTTTCATTCGCAATTTCGCTACCATTGCTGCACCGCTCCACCACCTCCTTACCGACAGTACTACTTTCAATTGGTCCGAAGAATGCGAAAAAGCTTTCCAAACCCTAAAGAATGCCCTCACTTCGGACCCTGTTCTCGCTCACTTCGACGACACTGCTGCCACCATTCTCCACACCGATGCCAGCAGCCTCGGTATCGGCGCCGTACTTCTGCAACGTGATACCACTTCTCGGGAAAAGGTAATTGCGTTTGCCAGTCGAACTCTAACACCAGCGGAACGCAACTACACCATCACTGAGCAAGAGTGCCTCGCCGTCATTTGGGCAGTTCAGAAATTCCGCCCCTACCTCTACGGCCGCCATTTCACAATCGTTACCGATCACCACGCTCTGTGCTGGCTATCAACCCTCAAAAATTTGACTGGACGCCTGGGCCATTGGATTCTGCGTTTGCAGGAATACCACTTCGATGTCATATTCAAATCGGGTCGCAAACATCGAGATGCCGATGCTCTTTCCCGCTGCCCGCTCCCAGAATCACCACCTAGTGCTTCTTCACGCCTTCCTGCGTGCACCCTCGACGTCCCAATGTCGTCCAGAGCTCCAAACACCACCTGTGCTACTCCTGCCACTGCTCCAGATCGCTACGCCATTATTTCACACCAGTGAGCAGATCCCTACTGTCTTTCCCTAATCAACCTTCTCACCGGTGCTTCTCATCCTCCTACCGCTAGGATGCGCAGGCAACTCCAAAAGTTCAAACTTGACAACGGCGTGCTCTCCCGTTATATTTATTGCTTTGAAGGCACCCGTTGCGTTCCCGTTATTCCGAGAGCGCTTCGCATCCGTATCCTGGCGGCTTTCCATGATGATGCCACAGCCGGTCACTTAGGCTTTCATAAAACTTACCACCGCGTGAAAACCCGTTTCTTCTGGTCAGGCCTCGCCTCAAGTGTGGCAAAATACGTCGCTTGTCTGCCATGTCAGCGCCGCAAACGGCCCACTTCTCCTCCTGCTGGCCTACTACAGCCACTACCTTGCCCTGCTACTCCTTTTGCCGTTGTTGGCATAGACTTATATGGGCCACTCCCATTGTCCGCACGAGGTAATAGCTGGATCGTCACCGCCGTCGACCACCTAACACGCTATGCTGAGACCGCTGCCCTGCCTAATGGCTCAGCACATGAGGTCGCGACCTTCTTTTTGGAATCGCTCGTACTGCGCCATGGGGCCCCTCAAGTGCTTCTCAGCGATCGTGGTCGGACATTTCTGTCGACGATTGTAGCCGAAGTTATTGAGGCCTCAACCACACATCACAAATTGACCTCCAGCTATCACCCGCAGACCAATGGGTTGACTGAGCAGTTCCACCGCACGCTTTCTGACATGTTGTCTATGTACGTCGACCAAGACCACCGGAACTGGGACGTAATACTTCCTTTTGTTACGTTCGCCTACAATACGCTGTACAGTGGACCACAAGTTACACCGCGTTTTTTCTCGTTTACGGCCGTTCTCCCGCTACCCTTCTTGACGCCTCTTTCCTTTCTACACATGCCAGTTCCTCATCCTCTCTTCCTGACCAGTTCCTTTCCCGAGTGGCCAAATCTCGCCGGCTTGCTCGCGTCAACACGGAAGCTAGCCAGGAAGACCGCAAGTGCCGCTATGATGCAACCCATCACCAAGTTTCGTTCCGTCCCGGCGACGAGGTGTTACTTTGGACCCCATTACGCATTCCTGGCCTTTGTGACAAGTTACAGCACCGTTACATTGGTCCTTACACAGTTCTTGCAAAAACCTCCCCAGTCAACTATCACATCTCCCCTGTTTACCCTCCTCCGGACTGTCGTTACCGTGGCACTGAAGTTGTCCACCTTTCACGTATGAAACCTTTTATTCGGCGCTATCCTGCGGACTAATTGCGGCCAGGCTGGCCGCTTCGACTGCGCGGGCGAAATAGTGTGAGCACTGTGCGGTGCTTCATCTTCCACACGGCTGAACCTGCTGCTTCCTCTTCATCCTGCTCCCTCTTGTAGATACCCATCGTCATCGCGGAGTGTGTTTGGCTGCAGTGCGCGACCAAGGCTTCAGGTCTGCAATAAAGCCTGATCCCCCAAGTCCGACCTTCGCGTTCCCTTACAATATATATATATATATTTATGTATGATATAATGTTATATAAAAGACATCATCTGGGAACCGCTCCTAGCTGTATTTACACATGCTAGAATTGCGGGATATTTTGCCTACGAGAACTACTCATCGGGATTTTACTGACTGTACACCATGCAATACATCTGGCTTCACAATCGGTTCCTATGTGACAACGGCATCAGTATCTGCACAGCTTCCAACTATCGTTTAAAAATTAAAAGCGACTACACCTGTGACACCGCCAATGTAGTTTACCTGCTTGAATGTTCCGCCTGCCAGCCCTAATAAATGGCAAACTGCGACGCCGTTTAGACTACGTTTTAACAATCATAAAGCCCTTAGTACAAGGCTACCCAATCTCATTGTCTAAGCATGTAAGCATTCATTCGATAAAAATCAGAATTTTGGAATCTCACTTTTGTTCACACTACGACCGTTAAGTCAGATATTAATTTTTAATTTAGAAGTTTAAAGTTGTGTCAGGTATTAAACAAAACGTAGGAAAGCTAAGTTGTCTATCGAAGCGATACTATTCCCGCAACTTCGAAATATCAGCAGGAAGATGACAGGCTCCGTTCAAATTACTGTTCCATTAATGACCAAAGGACACCCCTGTGTCATGGCGTCATTGCTTTTCATGCCGCTGACTATATTTACTTCCACAGGGTTTCAGTTCCCTTGAAATTCAATTTATTACCCTTTGCAACCAACGGTTATCCGCTGTTCGGACTACACGCCCTTCCACGCCCATTTATTCTTGATTTCCTCCAGATTGTCATCCGCGCGAGTTATTTCTCAGACCCGCTGAGGACAGTTCGTATTTGTTAAATTTAGATATGATTTATTAACGTACAGACATCAAATTTTGATGACATTTTTGTGTCACCTCTGGCCACTATACCATTTTGGCGATATGTGCCAAAAATTGTAGTTGAATTTCATGGACACTTTCGAATTTGATTTCGATTCAATACGACGGTTGCCATGTCACAGTTCACTATGTCCAAGTGAGGCATGATAATATATCGAAAATGGGTGTTCTTCATTGTTTGCCGTTGCAGCTCATGTAGCAAGTCGCCTTAATTTAATAGTTTTTAAAACCGTAAATTAAAAGAGTGCCTATTTTTAATACCTCATCTAACCTGCACTATAATCTGATTTGGCAAGCATTCTATGGCTGCTGATAATCAAATGGCTGTTTTTTTCCAGAAACAATTTAGTTATAAATTTATTACCGATCACATGCAAATGTTTTGGGATCTATAAAAGGTTTTCTATATGACTACAAAGAATGATCATAACATAAAACTTGATATGCATTAGTGTTGTATGTCTGCCTTGCAGTCTTGCAGTAGTAAATGCCGACCTGCGCTTGTGGTGTGTGTTCTGGTATTTCCTTATCATTTTTGGTTTTCGCACTCTCCCTACGTTATGGACCAATTAAAACAGTGGCACTACCGGGTCTTCTGGTCCCAATGCCCAATTCAAATCAAGGTGGAACAATGATTTAACATGCATATGTTACATGCAGTTGCTGGTGCTAACTGCAAATAGCATTTGGCTTACTTTTTCTCAGAAAAGAAAGAAATGTGCTCTCCCTGTTTAGTGTTTGATTACTGTTTTTCTTGCATAAAAGCATGCTATTTAGATGCTTTGCATTCATACAGCAGCCAGCATATCTAATTGCAGTATTTTAGAGTAAACGTTAGGGAACTTCGAAGGGGTGTTGCGAAGGTATAGTTGGGCTTCCGAGAAAGTACGGCAAGCAGCAATGTGGAGTCAAAACAATACAATATATAAAACTAATATGCGAAGAATTCATAATCATTTACCTTGTTTATTGTTCGCTTGAAGGCTTGTGGGCAATAAATATGAGAGAACAAATACATTACTTTTTTGTAAGTAAGAAGTCACCAATAACTAAAGAGATAGACTTGATATAGTGTGTCGGCCAGGTTAGACGGGATGATTTAGAAACAGACATTAGCAAGGTTCCAATTAAGGTTAAACGTATTTAGGCGTCACGGTAATATTACGTTTAGCTGTTGTTTGGTATTTATTTTTTTATCTAAGTTTCGATTTGTTTACGCTCCAGAATATGCGCAGATTAGGCAACGTGATCACGTATATGGCGTCTTTTCCTACACTCCAACTCAACCCATCGAACATGGCGCGCTTCTTTGACCGAGACAGTAGAAGGCCGGCTCACTCGCTTTACTGGCTGTGTCTAACATGCCATATAAATTTCACGGTGCGCCTGTGCAGGCAACCATCGCACGCAGTAAGATGCCAGTCGTATCGCGTCGGGGCTGAGTCACTATCGGGGCCACACGAGCGAGACAGTCCTGTTGTCCGGCTAATCTGATAACGACCCCAGTCCCAAGGCGTGACGGAGCGAAATTTTGTCAGCGTCGGTCGATACACCAAGTAAAGACGCCTGGTGCACGGCCCCTTCTCCACCTCCCTTTGTGCAACCTCTTTTGGGCCCGCGATTCACCTCTCAGTTCTCGCTTACTACTGGTTGGCTGTCACTGCTTGTTTTGGCAAAATCACACTCAAGACATGCCACGCACATCGTGAAGGGACTTCGCGAAATTGTGCATTTCCACTATAGGTATGCAAGAAATAGAGTAGAAGAAGTGACCTAAGACCTGCAGTCCCATTTTATTCTGAATGAGAAGAATTGGTTCCTCAGGTAGGTGCCGGAAATAGCGGCGCGCGATTTTCTCCGAGAGAGTACTCAAGATTGTTAACTGCATGTTGTGCGTGCTTTGAAGCTATGACAATGACTTATGGTGCAAGAGTCTTGTGACTCTCTTCGTTTAAGCAAAGTTGTGGCAGACCGTCAGCTCAGGCAGCTCGGTGTATGTCCCCATGCTGGTCTATAATTACAGATGCACGAGAATGTTCCTCCAGGGAATATTTGTGCCAAAGATTCCCGGAGTCAGCTGCCGAGCTCTGCTGGAGCTTCAGTGTTGCCGTTCAGGCAGCCGATCAAGTCCGCAGAAAGTGGCATCGGGACCACCGGCAAAACTAGACTTCATCAGGTGCGCACCACGTCGATCATAAGTGCATCTTTAGATTCTTTTCACTGTGTTGGTGGCACATTCGGGGAAGCCACTGAATGCGATCAGTTGAGGTGGTGATTTCTCTTTTAACTTGAATCAGGGGGTGCCTTCGAATTGACCTCAGCAAAATTCAGTTTGAAACCAGTGCCAGCAGTAGGAACTGCTTGCATTCCTAAACATAACCAAATACAGCCAGTCATAGTGACTTTGAAGCAGCCTCTTTGAAAACATATCTCACTGCTTGGAAAAATATTGACTTGTAGATCTTGCTGGCATTAATACAAATTTGTTTTTGTGCATGATGAGCCGGACAAAGAAAGTGAGTATGACGCAAGCGGTGATTTTCATCTCAGGGTTCTTTGAAAAATACAGCATTAATAATGAAGGACCTGTGTAAAAAGATAATCCAAGATGTGCCATAGCAGCAGTCAATGAGAATAGAGTGCACATTGTTAAGCACATCTTCTCAAGAGTCATTAAGGAAAACTATATTGCAGGACTCACGGATGCCTGGCTAAAATGTTGGTGATGCTCTGCGGTATGAGAACCTGGTTTATATGATGAACATAGCGCTGCTGTTCGACAAGGATTGGGTTTATTTTAAGGCTTTTTAACAAGCCTCTGGTGCGCAGTCGGCCATTGTTTAAAGATTCGCCCAACTGTCAACCGACTAGCATTTTAGCATTTTATTTGTGGTATGCAAAGGGATGATGACAAGTTTAATTCTACAAGGTTTCGCCTGCCTTTACCAGCCGCAAGTAGCTTCAGGCAGGGTCGTTTTGGCGCGAATGCGTGCCTTATATGGGCATATGCCAATCAGTTATCAATTACTAATAATGTAAAATTAATTGAATAATGAATTGAAGATGCCTAAATAATCAATCATTTACTAATAATAGAATTTAAGTAATCTATAATTGATAATTTATCAACTAAATTGACTAAATAATTATGTGCAATTACTGATTAGCAATTCATTATTACTAATCAATCATTATTCATATATGCAATTATACGATTGTGTACTTTTTGACTAAATAATTAATTACTAATTACTACCAGTTGCTTATCAGAATGCGGCACTCAGGCCTTTTACTATATTAGTCGCTAAAGTCCCTCGTAATTTTGTCCACCACAGCCTGAGCCAGTAAAGTATTTCGCCTTAACAACCATTGAAAAAACACCCCACTGTGGGGAGGGTAAGCAAATGGCGTTGTGGCAT
>JAJIZL010061128.1:13494-32873 GCA_023969395.1 Amblyomma maculatum
CAAAATCCAGCAGTGACAAACCACGTTGAGCGGCATTTCACTAACAATGCGTTTGGTTGTGTTCGCTCTGTCTGTGACCAGTTGTGGTTCCAGAATGATGTGTCGGCAACTCCAGAGATATCTTTAGAACTTCCAGAGTTTCCAGAAGAAATGTCGGACGCGCAAGGCGTCATTGCAGTCCAACAAGATACCCAACTACTCCCTGAGGCAGGACAAGAAACCATTGTGGGTTCAATTGTAAATGTGCCGATTAATGTGTCGGAAACTGCGAACATCCTTCCGAATACACTTGAAAAGGACAGAGCCATTCACGTTCACATAAAACGTACTCTGCACGTACTTTGCAAGGTAATGAAGGTGATCCATCACCGTGTTGCTTCGTACTTGACAACGATATTTCGTAATTCAGCTTTGACTGCTTCGTTCCCTCACGAAGTCTTGCGGAACAGGAGCTTTGTAGAGCGTGTTGTGCATCATGATATGACATACATGGAAGGCATTCCAAATACTGCTGCGTGGTGGCACAAGTGTAAACAGGCAGTATGCCACGATTCGTCAGCTGGAGAAACCGACTGCGTTTCTAACCTTGTCAGCGTCAGAAGTTAACTGGGCAAGCCTTCTCATTCTGCTCCAACGTCTTAAAGTGAACAAATACGAATTGCCATTGGCAGTCTATGAGTGGACAAACATGTAGACAGCTTACATGCCAATTCTGTCCAACGAATGCATTTATCCGTTTCGTGAGCACTAGGTCGTGGAGTACTTCAAGCGGATAGAATTTCAGCACAGAGGAAGCGCTCACGCACACAATATGATGTGGTTGAATGATGCTGCAAATGAACCACTGGGAGAGAATATGCCGAAAACAGTAGCCTTGGCTGAACTTCTGGCCTCCGTCGATTTGAAGTACACTTCTAGTCACGGTGTCAGCTTCACGAGCACACTTACACGTGCTTTAATAATGGCAGCACGAAGTGTCATTTCAATGCACCATTCTGGCCCATGAAACGTTCTATGGTGATAATATTTCATAGCCTGCTGTAACGGAAGCCGAGGTAGAATAGCGGTGTACGTTGCGTGTGAAGTACGATACGATGCACCAAGCACTGGAAACGACTGAGTATGAAGAATCATCATAACATCAAATCTGAGTATGAGTACATTGAAATGATACCGACAGGTGTTGTGCGATCCATGATAATACTGAAAAGAACAAGCAAGTAAACGAAGGTAAACTACTTCAACCCGTGGATAACTTCAGTACTTCAGTCTAACATGGACATTCAAGTTGTACTTGATGTTTATGCCTGTCAGCATACGTTGTTGAATACTTCAACAAAGCTAGTCGGAGAATGTCAAATCTACACAAAGAAATACAAAACATCATCAGTGAATCATCAGAAGCGGATGTGACATATAGTGAAGCTGTTCGCAAGATTAATTTGAAGATGCTAAATGCAGTCGAAATGTCCTCTTAATAGGCTGCTTCGTTTCTGCTGAAACTCGGAATATCTGAGAAGACGCCAGACGTCGTAACTGCCAATACTGCGTGGCCACACTAATGAATAAGGGTTAGGAAAACTATCGAAGAGATAAAACGGGAATATCTGCGTTTGACTAGTACAACCGTTTGCAAAAAGTCTACTATAGAGCGTTACGAAGATCGCTGGAACGAGCTAGAGGACAAGTGCTATGCGCAGTATCTTAGGCGCACAGATCACCGAATGACGCTCTGCAGCATGGACCTGCAATGCTTCGATATCGCGGATATCCTGAGAGCGGCATTGTCAATCTCAAGCGAGAACATATGTCCTCCTCTTTCACCCTTTCCGCAAAGAAATTAACATTCTGGACTGTAACAAATTCATGGAAATTTTTTATCAGAACTACGTATCTATAATGAATATGAAGAAACAGTATATGCATTGTGCATATACTGGGATTTTGTTATTTCTCTGGGTTCTGTATTTCAGCAACTTTATTTCAGTAGAGCCATCGCTAATCATTTTGTCGCTATATAGGCTAGCGTCTACTCCGTCGACATCATGCAAACGAAGAACAGTTGGCAGGGCTGGAATCACTAACAGCCGCAGCTCAAGTGGTGGTTGTTCTAGAAAGTCGCCAACCGTTCCAGACATGATGTCAGCCAATTTTAAAGCATACAAGGAAAGATATCGCCAAGACCTTGCAGAATCCTACCGCAGGCACTATGTTGACCTTCGAGTCACAGCAGTTGGTGAGTCTTCTGACTATGCTTTGATCTCGGAGAGGGTGTCAACTTAGGTTTCGGCTGGGAAGCTTGGCTGCCCTTGAAAGACCTGCCACTAATGTCCTGCCGCTGCGCACAGAGGATGCGAGAAATCCGTAGAGCAGTGAATGGTGGCATTCCGCTTAACTTCTCGTTTCTCCTACAGGTCACGCAGAGGACACCACTCAACTGATAAAAGTGCCTTGAACTGCTCTTTTGAAAAAGCCAAATTCGTTCAACAATGACTGGCTGGATAGTGGAGTAATCTACAAGTCACAGCAGTAGTCGCAAATTAAAGTAGCAGATAAGAGGAACCCTTCGAGAGGTGCTAGCGTTCGGAAAAGGTTAAAAAGCTCTCCACGCGACTTAGTCCCACAGCCTGTTTCATCTCTCAAGAAAGTTATGTACTTGAGAAGAGGACACAAGTACGTGCCAGTGCTAACATTTTGCCCACTGTCAAATACAGTGTGCATGTCTTCGTACGAAAGCAATAATATGGAGGTTGAGATCCTAGTGAAATTTTTATTGCTTGTATGTTCTTTTTATTTTATTTTATTTATTTCAAAATACTGTCAGTCCCTAGAGGGATTCTAACAGGGGTGGGTACAAAAAAAAATGGTACACTGTTGAACAGAGCAGAAAGTAAACAAATATACCAGAGGACCTAAGGCAGCAGAATCGATAACTCACATTACTAAAATTAGAAACAAAGACAAGGTACAAAGAACAAAGCTAGACAGCGCTCAGAATTTCAACATAAATGTATACAAAGAATTGTACACACGCATTACAGTCAGCAACCATGAAAACCATAAGGAGAGTACAAGGAAATACATTTAGCAGAAAATAGATTCATGGTGTGTTCGACGGGAGTAACGACTTTTCCAAAAGCTCGGTAAACTTTTCAGTTGAGTTCTGTTGTGTTATTTCTGGGACAAGCGCGTTGAGAGTGCAAAAAAGGAATAAAAGAATGCGTTGTTGGAGCATAAGAATTTTTGAAGCATGAGAGCGTGTTTATGACGGGTGTTTCTTGAATGATTGACTTGAATGAAGGCTGTGGGATCCATCTTAAAACCATTTTGGAGTAGTAGGAATAAAAACTTCAGACAGTGCCCCTTTGCTCTATCAGACAGCGTGGGGAGGCAAGCGCGACGTAGTAATTCACTAGGCTAGTCAGTGCGGCGATAACTGTTAAATATGAATCGAACAGCCTTGCGCTGAACGCTTTCTAAGATAGCTAAATCATTTTTCACGTACGGGAACCACACTATGTTGGCGTATTCAAGTACAGGACGGGTAAGAGTGACATATGCGAGTAGGGCGTTGCTCAGATTTACTTGGTCTTCATAGCTTTTTACTTCGGTGTAAATCACAGTCATCCGCGAATAGGCGAACATTACAATTTATATCCTCTATGATGTCGTTGATAAACAGCAAAAATAAAAGCGGGGGCAAGCACTGAGCCTTGGGGGGACCCCAGAGAGAACGGGAACGGTATCTGAAGTGCAATTATCTAATTGTACAAGCCGATAACGATCTCTAAAGTAATCTTTAATCCAACAAATAATCGGTCCATCTTCAAATACATTCTTTAGTTTATATAACAACTTAGTATGTGACACGTGATCAAAGGCTTTCCAAAAATTTAAAAATATATCAATTTGGGATTGGTTGCCAAGCGTTAAGTCATGAACAGTCTCTACGAGCTGCGTTACTGTAGAGAACCCGGATCGGAAACCATGCTGATTTGAACTGAGTAGGTTAGGTTCTTCTACAAACTTAGTAATATATTTTAAAATGATGTGTTCTAGTAATTTACAACAAGTACAGGTAAGGGAAATTGTACGAAAGTTAGCCGGCGTGGATAAGTTACCTGATTTGTGCGCAGGGATTACCTTAGCAATTTTCCATTCCAATGGCAGGCGGCCTTCACGGAGAGAGATTGAAAATATAAGGAAAAGAAACTTACTGACTGGCTCAGCATACCATCTCAAAAAACAATTCGGGATTCCGTCCGGTCCATTGTTTTTCTTCTCATCTAAGTTTATCAACAGCGATAACAGTCCAGCCTCAAATGGCTAGTAAGTAGGGCGCAGCCTGCTTTCATCAAGATGAAGTTGTCTGGTGTAAAAATAGATTGAAGTATCGGTCGAGTGAGTCTGCTTTTTTTCTGTTCTGCTGCTGAGAAAATGCTGCAGAAGGGTGACGATGGTCATTAATATACCGCCGAAATTTGTGCGGAGCGCTTTTGATGAAGTTATTCAAAGTGGTGCTGCAAAAGAGTTCTTTAGCGCAACGAATTTTGTTCTTTAGAGAGCTTGTTAAAGCACTTATCTGGGATGAGTAGGCTGGGAAAGGTCGCGACTTGTTAGATATGCGTAGCCTTTTAACTTTGCGTTTTACGTATATTATGTCACGCGTGATCCAGGGATTCTTCTTCCGGGTTGTTTTTACTATTGACGGTACAAAACAGTCAATGAAATCTACAGCGTGGGACTTAAATTACATCCATACTTCATTAATGCTATTTTGTTCATTTGTGCAAAGATCATAAGCGTTTGGGTATTCATGTGCAAGGTATGTAATTATGGCTGCGTCGTTTTCTCTGTTGAAGGCATCTACTCTTTTCAATGAACGCTGAGAACGAAGGAGGTTTTTTCACGTGAAAAGTGCAGATCACCATTTCATGGTCAGAAAGGCCTTCTTGTGTACGGATGTCGGTATATAGTACCTCGCCGAAAGGGGTCGGTCACGAATATTTGGTCCAGAATTGTACTGGATACCCCCCGAATACGAGTGGGTGTGGCAACTACAGTTGAATCCCGCCACAACGAATACCGCCACAACGAAATTTCCGCGACAACGAATAATTTTTTATTCCCCGCGAGTATCCTATAAGAATTAATGGCCTAAATTTCTCTGCACAACGAACCATTTTTGCAGAGCGTTTCCGCTTCAACGAAATTTTCGCGTTCAAAATCGAAACCGAAACTAGTTTTATTGGCGAGAAGTCCAAGTCAAATCCAAAGCCACATTAAGCATGAAATCACGTGATTGCAGTTCTGCCATTTTGGCTTTGTGTCGTGGTCGCGTTGTTCACTCGCTGCCTTTCTCTTCGACAACGACGAGTTTTCATCCGCAGGACACGATGGCAACGCAAGTGAAAAAACGCAAAACTCTTTCCCTTGAGCAAAAAGCTCAAATAATCGCCCAAGCAGAAAGCGGAAGGAAGAAAGCGGCAATTGCTGAAGACTTCGGAATTCCTGCAAGTTCGCTGTCAACGATTCTAGGCAATAAGGACAGCGTGAGAATGGCACTTGCTTCAGGCACATCCTCGAAGCACAAAAAGGTGACGCGGCCCCTCCATGAAGAGTTGGACAAAGCAGTGCATGCGTGGTTTGTGGAAGCACGAGCCAGCAACGTCCCCCTGTCCGGAAGCATCGTCCAGCAGAAAGCCTTGAACTATGCATGCCTACTTGGCATTGATGATTTTAAAGCCAGCATTGGCTGGCTACACCGTTTCAAGGCCCGCCATAACATCGTTGGAAAAGTGTTGTGCGGCGAGTCAATGTCAGCAGATGTGGACGAAGCAGCTGCTTGGAAGGCGAGTAACATGGCCGGAATTTTAAGCAACTTCGCGCCTGCAGACATTTACAACGCCGACGAGACCGGGCTATTCTACGAGATGTTGCCGGCTAGGACGCTCGACTTCAAGGGGCAGCGCTGTCACGGCGGCAAACACTGCAAAAAACGCATCACAGTGCTGCTTTGCACAAACATGGATGGCTCGGACAAGCGTCCGCCGTTAGTCATAGGCAAAAGTGCCAAGCCGCGCTGTTTTAAGGGAACTCGTAGCCTACCTGTGCAGTACAAGGCGAACAACAAGTCATGGATGACCCGCGCTATTTTCACCGAGTGGATGATGGCATTCGACCGCGACATGAAGCGGCAGGGCCGTAAAGTTTGCTTGCTTTTGGACAATTGTTCAGCGCATCACTCCGACGAAGTCAAGCTCACTAACACGGAGCTGAGGTTTTTCCCTCCCAATTGCACGTCTGTCTTACAGCCTCTCGATCAGGGCGTGATTCTTAGCCTGAAGCGCGCTTACCGCGGGAGGTTAATTCAGCGGCTGCTTTTTAACACTGAAACCGGCCGAGACACGAAGGTAGACTTGTACGTGGCACTGCAGATTATGTCTGCTGCCTGGAGCACACTGGGGCGCTCAGTAATTGTGAACTGTTTCAGGCACGCCGGATTTGCCGAAGGTCGACCCGTACACTCTGCTGGCCTAACACCAGGCGTTACAGACGACGACGAAGAGGCGTCACCGGCTCCGGGGATCGCGGCCGCCTGGAAAACGCTGGGAGAAATAGGAACCGTGCCGCCTAATCTCGAGCTCGACGAATACATCGGCGCTGACGCTTGTGTTGTTGTTCACGAAGATGTGAGTGATGAGCAGATCATAAAAGCTGCCCGGAATGATAAGGACTCTTCCGATGAAGAAGACGACGACGTACAGGAAGCGCCGGCTGCGGCAACCGCCGTACAGGTGATGGACGCTTTTGATGTCATCAGGAATTTCGTTGCTGTCCGAGACGACGATGTTGCAATGGGTTTGCTGACCGAGTGCGAAAATCGCGTGACGGCGTTGCTCGCCGTGAAGCGTAAGCAAACCAAGCTTACAGATTTTTGGCATTAAACGCCTTTGCTGCTGCTTGGGCAATTCTTTCTGCGTTTCACGTCAAATTTTTGCGATAACGAAGTTCCGCGAGAACGAATTTTTTTTCGTGCACCGTGAATTTCGTTACAGCGGGATTCAACTGTAGCTGAGTTAGATTAAACGTGAATAGGAAGTCTGCTATTATGCAGCCTGCCACCATTCCCGCACGCAAAGAGCTCCAGTCAAATTCGGAAAAGTTAGTCCCCTGCCATAAGTATCTTGCCACTGGACATTCGGTTTAGCATGTAATCAAACAAAGGGTCTAAGTAGGTTTTTTCTGCTTTTGTCGGCCGATACACAACGCCAACATGTGCAACACCATCTACCAAATAGATATTGCACCAGACCGCCTCTACTTCCGGCATGTCTGGCATGAATGAGTATTGTATTTCACTTTTAAACTTTTAATAAGCAAGGCAACGCCCCCACCCCTTGATTCTCTGTCTTTTCTCAATCCTGTGTAGCCCGGCGGTGCGATTTCTGGGTCCAAAATATTGCTGTACAACCATGTCTCGGTAACTACAACGATGTCGGGTTTGAAAGCCAGTAGGATTGCTTCGAGTTCATGCGCTTTATTAATAATACTTCGCGTGTTCACATTGAGAACAGTCAAGAGCATTGGCTCCTGGTTATTTGTTTTCCAGGCTTGTTTTCGGTTTTTGCCTTAATTTCAACAATGTCATTGAGGTCAGTGTCCCACGCGAATAGCTTATCTTTAATTTTTACTTTGTCATATACTATGGAGACTTTCTTCGCTCGCGGTGTTCTTTAGTTCGATCCCATAATTTTTTCCTAATATTCCTAACAGTAAGTGAGAAATCTTCACCGATTGAGTAGCCAGGGCCCTTTAGCTTGGTGCATTGCTTAAGAATGGTAATTTTGTATCTGCAGTTAATAAGTTTCAAGATTATCGGCCTAGGTTTGGTGTCATTGTCTTTCCTGGGTCTTCCAAAATACGTTTGGAATCTGCAGTTGAAACATCACGAATGTCCTCAAATATAGTTATCGTGACGGTATCGTGCAAGCTGGCGGTGGATTCGCTCTGCTCTTCCTCAACACCGTAAATGATTAGATTAGAGCGTAGGCTTCTGTTCTCAAGATCGTCGACCATATTCGTTATGATAGCAAGGTTACGCTCTAACTCAGCGACTCTCTTGGTGCGTCCTGTCACTTGTTTTTCAAGCCCGCTTATTTTTTCAAGCTTCTTTTCTATTGCGTTTAGTTTTCGATTAGCTAGAACTTTTCCTTCCTTACTTTCCTGAATGTCATCCGCAATTAACTTCAGTAGTGCCCGGATTCGCCTCCATATCACCGCTCAGGATAAGCAAATACCTAAGCGAGACAATCACAATCGAGAACATTTCGCAAACTCGCTGGCTATAGTGCTAATTGGCACTAAAAAGACATCGGTGCGGAATGGATTCGACAAAAGAATTTCTTACGCTAAGCGCGTGCATATTCTCAAGCTATCGCCACAGCATATGACCTCTTTTTTTATTTAATGGCAGCCTATCGCCTCATGTGCAGACTGCGACAGACTCTCGTTCCTTGTATTGTGAGTCTTCGTAACGATCAATTGTGGTTCATGTGCAATGACCACCTAACCCATTGCTATTAGTGTTGCCTCAATTATGGTTCCGGCCTGGTGCTGTCAAAACGCTCAATCACAAAAACAATAACGATGACAAATATGTTCTTCAGAGTTCTGTTGGTGCGCGTTGCTAACCATTTCTCTGAAGGTGGTAAGGTATCGAATAGCTGAAATCAGATGAATATAAACGAAGAAGTTGTTCAATTACATCAGCAGTAAACTGCTGGCCTGTCACATATCACAATTCTCGGGGGACCATGTCCCAAGATGACTGAATGCAGCATAAGAAGAGATACTTGGTACGCTGTAGCAGCGGCAAGAGCGGTCGCCTCACAGTAACGTTTAAGATAGTCCTCACATACAACAATCCAACGATTGCCTTTTTTCTGACTTTGGGAAAAAGCCCAAAAGGTCGATTTCGGATTTATCAAAAGAAGCTGTGGTGGCGGCACAGGGTGAGGCTTCTCGGGTGCTACACCTGTAGGATGTGTGTGCCTCTGGCACGCAGGACAGCTGGCCACATAATGATCAATTATGTGGCACATGCGCGGCTAGTAGAATCGCACCTGAGTACGGTACAAAGTTCTCGCGGACCGAAGTTGTCCCAAAGCTGGATCGTTGTGCATGACGCGCAATTTAGAATGACGGAGGTTTTCAGGCACTACCAGGAGGAACCGAAGGCCGGCGTCTGAACAAGCTGTCTTGTATGGATGGAGGATGGAGGAGCCTCCAGGGCGAGGCGCGGGCATTGCACGGCGCCTGTGCTGACATCTGCCACTTCCTCGAGGTTGGGTTGTGAGCAGCTTTCAAGGATGGCTCTAGATGCTGGTCGTTTTGTTGCCCTGTACGGAAGGCGCGAGTATCAGCATATCGTTCGGCTAAAGCAGCGAGGTAATGACCGAAGTTGTCCGCATCACATTCTGTCGTGGCAAGCGGTAACCGGGAGAGGCAATCCGCATCTGCGTACCGTCGGCAACTCATGTATGAGATTGTGTAGTACTCTTGAAAGCGAATTGCCCAGTGGGCCAGGTGACCAGGCGGGACAATGAGATTGGGTAACCAGCATAGATAATGGTGATCGGTTACTACTGCGATCACACCCGGCCACAACCAAATAGAAGAAAACATGATGGCGTTCACGTAAATAGATACATGTACTATTTGCAGCTGAGGTTGACATAAGCGGCATCATTGCCTTGTGACCAAAAACTATTTACTTCACTTTACTACTTGAAGGGGTATAATACAAGCGTCATTTAAACTCGTGATTTTAGCGGTTTCTAGAGTTCCTCGGGTAGCTGATTACGGTGTTCATCCCTCTCGTGTGGGTGAAGTGTAGCTTGAAATCATTAATATCCGTGCAGTGAATGCCCATGTGCCCTTTCACTGCTTTATACGTTGTTGTGAGGCTCTTCGAGGCTCTCATTGAGACATTGTCCAGTTTGCACAATATATCGTTCTTCACACGAAAGTGAAATTCAATACAAAACGCCTTCCTGACAGAGCACAAACTGATTTACCTTCTTATTCCTCAACGTTGCGCAACTAACGCAGCGTTAAGTTCTTCCATATCTACCACAGCTTGTAAGGTGCCAAAAGGACAACTCTGATATTCCTATTTTCTTTCTATTTTTTTTCAATTTGTGTGAGAGGCAGTAAATGTATGAAACCACTGTTACTATTTATTTTAGTGCATAGCACTACTAGCCGCAATCACAGACGCCCCCGGGGTCTGTCCGAAGCCGCTCGCTGTGGGTCGCTGTGCCGGCGGAGGACCGAGGGGCACTTGTCCACAAGTCAAGTGGTGGAAAAGCGTCGAGTTCTAGTATCTTGTTGTGCGCGGCAAGCTTGAAGACTGTGCAGCGCAGTTTGATGGGGAGGTGTTGGGCTCGACTTGCCTGGGGTTTGGACAGTTGGCGCCAAACCGACTGAATTATGGGAAGAGCGCCGGTTGCTGCAGGACAGAGTGTGTGCGCGTGTTTACAAGCCGGCCTCCCTTTCGCAGAAGTGTCTCAGTCGCGCACGTGTTCCGGTTCGGCGCTAACTGCTCTGTCTCTCGGTTTTAGGGAAAAGGGCGGGCAAGCCATAAATCTCCGAAACGCGGCGATACACGGGCTGTGGAGAATGCGCGGCAGAGGAAGCTGCTTTCGGTGCCTTCTCGGGAATATGCCTGCACATACGTCTCTTTGAAACCGCCGCCCAGGTGCAACCGACCAAGGGCAGCGATCGGAATGTTTGGGCCTTAGGTTTGTGTGTTGTGTGTTTTCTAAGCGCAACCGCCGGCGCCGTTTGTCTTTGTGATTTCTGGCACCTCTTGCGTGAGCTGAGGGAAGATTTTGGAGAGAGTGTAAATCACTGAAGTGTATGCATGAAAGGTATAGCGGGGATACGCGGTGCTACGCACCTACTTCGTATTTGATTAACTATTCAAATCGGCCATATTTTTTTTTTCTGAATGGTTGCTGGCGGCGCCTCTCCACTTTCATTATGCTCAACTTTAAACAGGAAACACTTAATTCCGCTATTGCGATAGGCAGCTGCTGGGGATACCTCTAAGCGTTGAGTTTGATAACCGAAGCTGTCTTTCATGGACTGAATTACTGATTTTTTAAGTGAATTAATATATCAAAACTTGACAACGGCTCTTTTCACTAGTTTTCAGCTGTAAAAACCTTAACCTTGAAGCAATAAAAAATTCACTGGGTCATAGTAAAAGTCTTAGTTTACAGTCATTCTTTAGCGCTAAGACACATAAACCTGACTGCCAGTTTCGAGTAATTATATCCGAGAAAGGCACGTGACAAAGCTCTGTTTGATGTTATTTATTGACCTTATATTTCTTAGCCTTGGACGACCAGTTCTAGGAGAAAAAAATTAGATCATGTGATAGTGTTTTGAAGTGCATAAGAAAAAAGGTCTAACTGCCTGCTGGTTTGACGTGAAAGATCTGTACCACTCGCTACCGCATGACGAGTCCTTTTCGTCCACAGAAGATTGTATCGACCGGCCAGTTGTATTGGCGTTCCGGAACGAAACAGGACTGTCTGTGGCAGGCGTTTTAGAACTGTTACTAACGTATCCAAAATCCGCCTTTCAACATGGAATCATGAAATCTACCAGCTAAACAAGGGGCATGCATAGCCTCTCATATTGCACCTGTACTAAGCGATCTTTTAGCACTAAACAGGAAGCTGAGAAGTCATTTGGAAGAATCAAAGGGTATTCAGTGCTTCTGTTTCGTAGATAATTTTCTAGTCCTGATTAACAATAACATTTATAAATTTGAAGAAATTATGTTCGACACTCAAGCTATTTTTGAAGAGTGCCTTTATCCACTGAAGTTAACATGTGAATTTCCTGAAGATAACGCGATCAGGTTTCCGGACCTCAAGCAGGTAGTTTTTGCCTAGTCATATATACTGGATGTGCATGTGTAAACCAAGAAACAGCAAACCATTGCTTCAATTTGCATCATCTCCTTCTAAACTAGTGAAAAAAATCGTTGTCAGGTCTTTATATCATTGCACTTAAAAAAACCATGCTTCTATTAAATAAAAAACAGTTGCCGTTATTACACCCAACGCCTAGCGAGTCCCGGGTATCCCAAGCAGCTCCTTGTCGCAACAGCGGAATAAATGTGTCACAAACCCCCGCCTTTACGCCCAATAGAGGCGCGGGACCCCCTTAACGGTTGCCCGTCGATGAGGTTTTTGCAGAGACGTCGTGGTTCGATCTTGATGCAACCACCTCACCACACACGTTCGTTTTCCAACAAAACGTTTATTTCCCACGGAGAACTCGAAGAACCGTTCCACAGCGATACATGGTCAAACGCTACACTGACTCAGTCACCGTCACATCATCCTCGTTTCACTGCCCCAGCGTGCCTTTCCTCTTTCCCTAGCTGGAAAGGGGATCGGGACTTCGGACCCATGTTACAACACTGCCCCCCCCCCCCCGGAATGCGCGGTTGCGCATTCTACTGTTCGCCTATCGCCAGAGGGTACGAAAGCTGCACCGGCCATCCGCACAAGGAGCCCCTGACATCCTTACTTCGCACGAACGCACATGTATGCAAACAACACACTTTGTATGTATGTAAACAGCACATGCCCTTATTGTTCTTCGCATGTAATGGTCCTGCAAAGTCTATGCCAACTACCTGGAAGGGGTCGCTCGTGTTGTCCGGTCGTCTGGTAGCGTTCCTGAAGGAGAATCTAACGGTGAAGCAGTGAAGCGCTGACACATCACACATGCACGCACCACTATTTCAGCTACTCCGTTTTTCGGTGGAAGGTTATCTAACCATCGCGTGACATCTTCGTTATTTGCTAGTTGCGCGCTTGACTTCCGTGAGGGGGCAATTTCACGCTTCCCATTGCATGTTTTCATCCATCTCTCAAACCTTCGTTCCTCTTCGTTCTCGTAGGGGTTCTCGGTGGTGCGTGAACAATTCCCAATCTCTTGAAGTCCCTGAAGTGCCTCAGAATCCCCGTAGGGCCTTTTTCGTCCTTTGTCACTCTCAGAGCGATCATCTGTGTGCAACACACGTCCGGGAAAAGTGAGCAATTCCTGCCCTGAAGCGCCCATCCAAACATGGTTTCGAAGCGATCAAGCCGCCGTTCAGCCGACGAGTTCGTCCTGTCACTGCTCCCTAGTAATGGTCAGATCCGATCAGAATATCAATTTTGCTGTTTTTCGTGTAGTTTGGGTCGTTGCCCAGACTAAAGCATAATTCTTCCATGTTTTCAGGATATTCTCGTCTGGGCAAGGAAGTTCCTGCTCACAGATGGTCAATGTTTCGAGAGCGTCGATCTCGTATATTCTGTCATTTTGTCGGCTTCGCAAAGTTAGCTGAACTCTTCGAAAGGCGCGTTCTTGCCGGACGCCTTCGAACACACCTACGTTCATTATCTCAGTACCGATCAGCCTGCAGCTGAGCTCCTTCGATAGCTGCTCAGTAATAAAGGAATGCTGGCTACCGGTGTCGAAGATGATGCGCGACTGTTTTCGTTTCTTTCGATGCTCAGCCCATGCAGTTACAATTTTAAGCCACGCTGTCGGTTTCAAGCCACTCTGCTTCGCTTATAGGTTTACCGGAGCAGCATTCTGGATCTCACGTGGCGTTTCACATGATCGGACGTCTCGTCGAAAAGGAATGAAGCTCGGGTCGCAAATTGTGGTAACATGCCTGCAGCGACACCTGCTGCAGGATATCTTGCTTTTGCACATTCTGGCAGTGTCTCGGCCTCGCGCACCGAAAAAATCGGCCGTCTTCGCTTAATAACAGTTTCTTCTCTGCTCGGTCGGTCTCAGCAGAGCAGTTTTCAGTTGCATGCTGTTTTTCCTTGCAGATAAAACATTCCGAATTCTTCAGAGCGCTATATAAGGCCGCCGCTGACGGCAGTCGAGGCTTAACCGATTCTGGCGGGCTCTTCATTCTCTCATGCGTTAGGTAGCGAGACTTGGGCTTACCAATGGCGTCGTCAGGCTGATCCCCGCTCGGCCGATCACGGCTCTCGACTTCGATCCGGAGCAATTTAGGAAGTGCTCGCAGCGCTTTTTTATGCACTGACACTGTTGTCGTCTCAGAGCTGGTGTCGGTGCTATCAGTGTTGCCGCTGCCGATACCTGCGTCGCTCCAAGACATCATCCTGTTGTACAGCAGGCTTAAATCATTCGGAAGTGCCCAGAGAACAATAGGATACAGCATTGCGCAGTATGATTCTTTGCTCACACCCAACGCCTTAAGACCTCAGATGTGAGCCTGCAAATTATCATACCAGCGTCGTAGAGTCGGGCATCGCCTGCCAATGACATCTGAGCGGCAGCCATGAGGCCCTGCATGTGGGCCTGGATGAGAATGGTTTCGTTTCCATACCGTTGCTTCAGTATCTCCACGGCGTGGCTGTAGCCTTTCGATGTCGCTTGCAGCCCCTCGATAACAGATGCTCCGTCTCCTGTGAGTGTGGACTTAAAAAAAAGTCCGAATTATTACGAATCGTTGTTTCGAAGAGCTCCCAAAATTGCTGCCAATTTCTTCTTTCGCAGTTAAACTTGACCAGATCCAATTTTCGGAGCCTTATCTTGGCGTTCGTTTCAGTTGTGTTCCGATTTTCACTGAAACTACTGCTGCCTATGCTTATTCTTTAGGAGCTCCGCTTGGCTGCCGGCTTTAGCCTGGCTAGCGATGTGACAATCTTGTCGCCGTATTCTGTGACGGTGGCGAACTCAGCGTTGGCTGTAGACGCTCGATAATTAGCATTAGCTTAGCTCCTCGGTAATTGGTGCGTCCGATTTCATCAAAGCGTCCGTCTCAACCACCAGGCGCGTTGCTTGCATTCGCAGAGCTTTCCTTTTCCTCTTCGAGGTCTCCATGTCGTTTGATGCGATCATGGTGGTCCGTTGATGTGCGTGTTCCTTTCGCGCTCCCGGTTCCGGATTTTGGCCCCAGAAAATTGTGTAGTGACAATCAATGACGCCGTGGTTCGATCTTGATGCTACCACTTCACCACACACATTCTTTTTTCAACAACACAACATTTATTTCCCATAGAGATCAGAGAAGCGTTCAACAGCGGTACATGGGAAAACTCTACACTGATTCAATCACCGTCACATCACCAGTGTTTCACCATCCCAGCGCGCCTTTCTTCTTTCCCTAGCTGGAGAGGGAAGCGCGCGCTGTCCTCAAAGCAACCGGCTGCGGGGATTTGCGACAGTTCCCTCTGTCAAGCTGACCACTGTTCCACGAATTCGGCGTTCGCTTGGCGTCAGGTGTTTTAGTTTATTTTTTACTCTTTTAACTCGCCCTCGCGTCCGCATCGGCGGGACTTCGGTCCCAAGTTACAACAGTGTGAGGACACAGTTAAATGTTAGGCCGGCCAACTCGTGAAGTACGTGTGTCGGTGTGTGATTGTGGAATAAGTTCAAGAGGCACTTCCTTTTACAAACAATTGAGTATTTATAGATAGTGGTGCAAATTACACTGCATAAAAATAAAAAATAAAATAATATGCCATGCCACGATGTTCATAAAGGACGACTCGGTAAAGTTATTTAGTTATTTATTTATTTAGATATACTGCAGCCCCATCAGGAGCTGTTGCAGTAGTGGGAAAAAGTACAGCATAATCAACTGTCAGCAGCAAACAAACAGTACAATTAGTTAGCGGTGGTGTCAGGAGTTAGCAGCAATCAAATGATCAATAGCCAAACAGCCAAAGTCATGCAGGATAACAATAAACAACATTATCAGGAATTTTCAACAATGCTCAGAAAGTGTTCGAATGGAAACGTGCGGACATCACCGGGCAGAAAATTCCAGCTCTCAATGACACGAGGGAAGAAGCTAAATCTGAAAGCGTCTGTGCGTGCATAAATAGACGACACATTCAATGAATGGTAGTTCCTTGTAGAAGAAGGATTTCAAAAACGTAGGTATTCATTCAGTAGTGCAAACGGATGAATTAATGATGTTGTAAAAATACTTTAAACACTCATTGTGGCGACGAGTATTCACCCGAGAAAGATTCAGGTCAGGAATAGCAGATGATGGAGAGAAGTTCCTATTATACCTTCGGCATATAAACCATACAGATTTCCTTTGAATCGACTCAAGCTTATTGATGTCGGTTTGTTTATGAGGATTCCGAATTATTGACCCATACTTGAGGTCCATACCCATACCCAGTTTCTTGAGGGGCAACAGAAAGACACCGTTTCCGGTACCCCAGCATCCGCAATGCATAGTTGCATATTGTGTAAATGTGTTTTGACCACGACAAATTATATGTAAAAAGAACGGCTAAATATTTGTATTCATACACTCGTTTCAAAAATTTGCCATAGAATGAATAACAGTACGATAATAGGGCTGCTCTGTTACTGAATGACATGCAGACAGATTTACGAAAATGTATTTGTATTTGCCATGTTTCGCACCATGAGCAGAATTAGGAAAATGAAGCATTCAGTTGCTCGAGGTCTTCAGGTGAGTTAATTGATCCGTACACTACACAATCATTTGTATACAAGCGTATTTTAGAAAAAAATATTTTCTGCCAAATTATTTATGTGTAATAAGAATAGCAGTGGCTCCAGCACATATCCTTGTGGCACGCCGGATTATACTTCAGCAGTTTCAGGCGAACACACGCTGAAAGTGACGTATTGCTTCCGATAACAAGAAAACTTGATATCTTATTCACCAGTGAGGGGTAATTAAGTATTGCATTAAAATGACAAATGACAAGAGGAAAGCCCGATAATGAATAAACGACTGTGATAAAAGAAGACTATAAAGATAATAAAGCAAATGTTCTAGATATAATAAACAGGGGCAAGGATTACAGAGAAAAGACAGCGTATTATATTAATCAGATCAAGGTTTCAATTCAATTAAAACAATATTCAATTAACCAACAGTCTGTAGCAAAATGAAGTTTTCACGGGTTTCTTGTTAGAAAAGGCGTCGAAGTTTTCTGAGTTGATTGGTAGCGGCGGCCGTACAAATGGGGGGAATGATGAGTTGATCGCGCGCTCTGTGAAAAACAAGACGTTTTCCCAGAGCGGCCGTGAGAGACGCCTGGAAGACTGAATCTTCCCCAGAGCGCACTGCGCGGGCGTGCTGCGGTATGCGTTTTTATACTCTCAGCTGGCCGCGCTGTGGCCGAGTCAAGAACGCGCATTTGCTCGCACGGTCGCTGCGAGCAGGTCCTGCGAGCATGTCGAAGCCTGCTCGCAGGAGCACGCTTCGCTCAATATGCGAGGCGGGAGATGCCGTATGTTCCGCTGTTGCGTGAGGCAGCTTGTGACATGCATGCACGTGAACTCGAATTCGTAAGAGAACCCATACCTATAGGAGGCACTGCCGTTTATGTGCCTCATACATTTTTAAAGAAAGTTAAGTGTCCCCCACGAAATTGGTCATGACAAAATCTCTCATTATTTTCATGAATTGTGCACCTGGGTATATTAGTCAATCCCGTTGGTAGATAATTGAGATGCTCGGAAGGGCGGGATATCCCGTAAGTGCCGCTCTATATGTTAGGCAGGAGATCCCGTATCTTCCACTCTATAGGTGAGGCAGCTTGTGACACTACCCCACTATAAAGAATATTGCCTCTGAATATTCTAGACATCCACAAGCGCCGAGAGCGACGTTATTGTGCCTCGCACAGGAGTGCAGTAGACTGGGTCCGACCGATGCACTGAAGATTGTTCGCCACTCACTACGGTCAATGACGCGTCCAATAAACGCACTGATCGGAACCCGCAAAGTACCGCAGCACTTTAGTTCATCAGTCATGTCCTTAGTAGATATCACAAGTCACTGATAATTGACAACACTCAAGTAAGCATATATACAGGCACATATTGTACGATTTCATTACACCAATCAACACAATGCAGCTAGGCAGTATTTGTAAGCTGAACAACTATTCATGCCGGCTCATATAACCTGCTCCCACATGCTCATAACAAAACAGAACTGCGCCAAGGAAACGGGACAAGAAGGCACGAATACACACACACAAAGCGCAGACTTCCAACTGACTTTATTTAGCGAAAGCAGAATGCTTATAAAGGTTATCATAAAAAAAAAACGAAGAGACAAGAAAAAGCAACGTGCGCACGGCAATGACAGTGTCAGCAAGACCACGTGTGGTTACGACCCATGGAAAGCTCGGATGTGACCATCTCTTGCCTTGAAAGAGATAAAGAAGGCGCGCTAACGCACTTATCGCCTTTTTTTTTGTGATAACATTTATAAGCATTCTGCTTTCGCTAAATAACGTCAGTTGGAAGTCTGCTCTTTTAGTGTGTGTATTAGTGCCTTCTTGCCCCGTTTCCTTCGCGCAGTTCTGTTTTGTTATAACCATGAACCGACTAGCCCAACATCACATCTTACTGGACCCCATTCTCGCTGCCTTTAATATACTCGACACGGAAGTTTTATTCCTGAAGTTTAAAACACCAGCAAAAAACGGGGCTGTTCGCAGATTTTGTTTCTTTTATGTACTTCAAAGGCTACTAGTCCGCCTGAACGAAAAACCCTCTAGCGCAAAGGAAGACAAAATTTCTCGATTCACCAAACTTGTGCTAAAGCTTCTTTCTCAATTGTTGAATTCTTTCCCACTCGAGGCAGCAACTTGCGGCTCGCATAGGCAACTTGGTGCAAGATTTCGTCAGGCAATTGGAGCAGAACAGCTAAAACACCTCTATCAGAAGCATCCGTGCGCAGGACGAATTCTCTGTCAAAATCTGAAAGTTTCACAGCCGGTGCCTCAGCCAGCTTTTTCCACAAGTTCTTGAAAGCCCGTTCTTGCTCGGGACGTCAGCTAACGAATTAAGCTTGACCCTTCCCTGTTAGATCTGAGAGAGGACAGGTCAGGTCAGCATAGTTCGAAATGAAATCTCGGTAGTAACACGTAATTCCAAAAAGGATCGGAAGTGCTTCTTTGTTGTCGGACGTGAAGCTTCTTGTACTTTCTGTAGAGTCTTGTTGAGGGGCGGCAACTATCCGGACGCAATTGAGGGGCCCAGGAACGTGATGGTTTTCATTCTGATCTCGCATTTGAGCAGTTTGATGATGAGACCAGCCGCCTCAATTGAGGCAAAGACCTCGCACAATGTTTGGCGATGCTGTTCCAATGTCGCACTTGGAATGAGTACATCATCGAAGTAGTACGCCACCTCAGCAATATCTACCAAGATGCTCCGCGTCAGCTTCGAAAAAAAGGTTGGCGCCGTCTTAATATCGAAGCATATATATCGCACTTGAAGGCGCCCCCAGCCAACCGTGAAAGCATTCATTG
>JAJIZL010061130.1:0-14673 GCA_023969395.1 Amblyomma maculatum
CGGACCTAAGTCCTATATACCTCCAATAGGAAGGTTGTTTATTTATCATTCTTTCCAAAACTGGCATAGCAAATGTTGGCCCGTAACGCTTCAAAGGTGAGCGCGCCATTTTTAGTCACAAATAAAATGGGATACATCCCCATAATGAACCGATCATAAGGAGTAAAATCACCTATTGAAAGTGCTTTGTCAGCTTGAGCTTTTTGCTTGCATCGTTCCCTGTTTTTTCATATATTCCTTCTTCAGTTCAATTTTGTAATCTACTTCTAGGATATCAGTAGACCGATGGAAATGGAAACCCGGGTTTCGACTGTTACTAAGGTTTGGACTGGTTTAAGAGGTTAACGTTCCGAAGCGACTCAAGATATTATAAAGCGTAGTGGAGGGCTCCGGAATGTGTGGCCACATTGGCACTGACGTCGGATAGCACACGGGCGAATAGCTTTTCGCTTCCAGCCAAAAGCAGCTGCCGATGCCGGGATCGATGGCTGAAGGATCATTAGCCTCTTCATTGAGGAAGAGAGAATGCGTCTCCCTAAACTACCCTTTCATGTATTTAATTGAGCCATTGGCATAGAGTTTCTAAAATCAATATTACTAACGATACGGTTCACGCCGATAGTAGCCTGGAGGAGAAACGATTGTCAATTTCGTTCAGGATTTGAACAAGCGTTAAAGTGGACGCTCAGTTCGCAAACCAGGCCAGCGCTTGGTCGAAACGTTGGCATCGCTTGTAAACTGATTCTTTCCCTTAACCCTTTTTGAGTTCTTTTTACGATCCGTACGACCTGCGGAGGCGAGGTGGTGGACGGAGAGGGGGGGGGGGGGGGCGGAGATTCAGAAGGAACGTATCTAATTTTATACGTGAATAAAAAACAATAATCACTGGTACTGGTCACTGTCACACCCTTTTGAACGGCCCCCTTGTCCATGATCATATATGGTGCATTTAGTTATTCCCTAATTTCCCAATCACTTCGATTTATTCTAGTCGTGTGTAAAGCATTCTATGAAGCGCATAGGCAGGCACACCAAATATAGCATTTTAGACAACGGCAACCACAATTCTGACACACTAGAAAGCCACATTATTACTCAAGGAAGTATAGGCCGAAATGGGGCATCTACTAGAACGCCAGAGATACTTAGACGCCCTAGACACCTAGCACAGATATAACCAAACACAATAAACTAAAAAAAGCGTTATATACCCCTACCTCGCATAGAGCGCACTAAGGAACAAGAGGTAGTGCGGAGACGTCTCTATAATAAATCTCACGTCGGCACAGTAGTACATAGAAACGTATACCGGGACAGATTCAGGCCGGAGTGCAGCAAATGCGGCGACAGAGCCACCATACAGCGGATCTTCAGGGACAATCTAGCGGTTCCCCACCTAACATCTCCTCTGAACGTCTCCAGAGCTGGAGAAATCGGAACCGTGGGAGACCTTGCTGCTCAGCTATTACCCAGAATCTCAACTCCTCTCCACTACCAAAGACCAAAGGGTTTCAACCAGCATCGGCTGAATGTCACCAACCTAGCAACTTGACACCTTGAGCGAGAAAGCGCTCACGTCGCGCAAAACAAGTTTTTTTTTGTGCACAGACGGAGCAGAGGAATACAAATGAGAAGAGCTCGTCGGCCTGACCGGTCAGCTACATGGAGCCGCTTGGAGAAAGGACTGCCCTCTGACGCCCACATCGCCAATTTGCAATACTTCGGTTCCCTTGTAAAGGGGAATTCTGCCACACACACTCAAGCAAGGCTTAGCAGTTTCATTCCTTGATTTCCTCTTTCCAGACTTGATGTCCGAGGCGACCCCTTTTATAGACGAGATGTAGCTCACACTATGAGAGGAAAGAGGACGCAAGAAGCAATGGTGAAAAAGGGAGAACAATGAGGCATTATTTTAGAGCTTCATTTATTTTTGTTTCCGTGACCGCTCTTCTCATTCCCGCCGTGCCATGTTTCTGATGCCGTAGTGACGATGAACGTCGTGTCAATCGGCTGCACCCTTGAGCATCGCCTACGATTAACAGGAGACAGCTCTCACCAGTTCCATCCTGAATAGGACGCTATTCGAAAATATCCCAGTGCCCAACAAACTCTTTTTACTCAATACAATAAAATTACCATCGCATCTTGATTTAGCCTTTAGTTTGCATCGAGAAACAAGGGTTGTTGAGACAGCTTTCGTAGAAATATTTGTTTATATTTACCGCTCTCCTGAGCTTTTAGTGTCATGGATGGTGTAGGAAATTTGTTACCACTCATCGGATCCAGCCATTTCTCACCGTGAGCAGGCCACGTGCGTTGTAGATTTAAAACAAAAATGTGCCAAATGCTTAAAAATGTTTCCTCTCAGCGTCACGTAGACAAAAGCGACTCAACCTTGTCAACCAACCATGGGTAATCTTGGAACAAAAGAGTGGTTTGTAAAGATAAAAATCACGCAATGTGTGATCATCCAGTTTGAGGAGGTTGCAAGTGCATTCTTTCGTGATAAAGAAGGTATTCTGCACCTTGGCTGAGCTGTGGGAGGAAAACACCCACATTGCGAAAAACGTGCCGCCGTCGAAGGAATACTTGTTCAGCAGAATGTTTGTTTAATACCCATTCTGCGATCAAGTATGCCTACGGTGTTGTCACTAAACACGTCACAAGAAGATTTGGGGAGCCGAAGCAGCTGTGACGCTTTTCTCTGGATATACGAAGCGCCCTGTGGAAGAAGGAAGAAAAGAGACAGAGCAAGAAAATTAAAAAAACTCTCGGAACAATTGCCACCTCCCGAGATTGGTCAAATTGGATGTGCATCACACAGTAGCCTTGAGATCTCTTCTTCGCATATTTCCCAGACCCGTCGAGCCTGACCTACCGGTGGAATACATCACGAGGGATATAACACAGCTGATTCTTTCTGGCATATCTGAGGCTTTTTTTTTTTTCAAGTGATCTGATGCACTTTCTTCCATTCTATACCAGGCAACCTTCACAAATGATGTCCTTGGCCCTTTTAGATGATATTTTACTAGGATATAAAAATTGTGCATTTCCAAAGTGAAATGCCGGGTGAAATGAAGCACTCGCAATCTGACTCAAGGGTGGTTTGTAGCTCCATTCATTGATTTCTGTTTCCTTTACTTGATGCTCAAGAAGACTCCTTTAAATCTGTAGAACTGCAGCACACGCGACTAGAGGAGAATGGACAAAGGAAGAAAGGGCGAAAAAAAGAGCATCAAGAGGTTAAAAGGCGCTATTTTATAGCTTCATTTTTTGTTTCAGGGACCGCTCTTCATATTCCCGAAGGGCTGTGTTTCCTATGGTCGTGGTGAGGTAGCGACGGTGGAACGTCGTGATAGTGGGCTGAGCCCTTGAGCACCGCCTATGATTAGCAGCAAGCATATTTCACAGGATCAATACTGAATAAGAAGTTTTCACGAAATATCGCAGTTACCATCAGACTCTTTTAACTTAATAAAAAGGTTACCATCGCATGTAGTTTTAGCGTTTACTTTGCCTTTACTAGCAATTATCGACACATTTCTTGTGTTCTTGGGAGCTTCCTCAGAGATACGTTTTTTATCTACCGCTCTGCTGAGCTTTTCGTAGCATACATGGTGCAGGATATTTGTTGCCACTCACCAGATCAAGTCATTTCTCGCCGTCATCAGGCTGCGTGTGTTGCATTTTTCAAAGCTCATATTATTTACAAAACAATTTCCCCTCAGCGTCACGTAGTCTAAAGCGACACAACCTTGACAAATAAACCTCGCCAACTTTGGAATCAAAGAGTGGTTGCTTGGAAATATTATAAAAAATCACGCAATGTGTGATGATGTATATTTAGGAGGCTGCAAGTGTGTTTTTCCGGGATCAAGAAGGTATTCTGCACCTTGGCTGAGCTGTGGGAGGATAACACCCACAATGAGACAAACGTGCCGCCGCCAAGGGAATACTTGTAGCGCAGAATGTTCATTTAAGACTCATTACGCGCTTCAAGTATCCCAACGGTGTTGTCACTAAATACGTCACACGCACGTTTTGAGGAGAGAAGCAACTATGGCTCTTCTCTCAGGACACACGAAGCGCCCTGAGGAAGAAGGAAGAAAAGAGGGAGTGAGAGAAGAGCTGTCGGACCAATGTTCACCACCTGGGATTGCTCATTGTGCATGTGCATCACACAGTCTCCAAAAGATCTCTTCGCAGACTTCACAGACCCGTCGAGCAAGACTGTGCGGAGGAATACTTCGCGAGGGAATTAACACAGGTGCTATATTCTCGCGTCTGAGATGATTTTTCATTTTCAATTATTTCACGAGCTTCCTTACAGTCTATGCCAAGCAACCTTCACCAATAATGTCCTTAGCCTTTTTCGATTATATTTTTCTAGAGCATGAAATTCATGCCATTTCGTGAATAAAATTCCGGGTATGACTTGCACTTCAAATGTTTAGGTATTTCACCACACCATGAAAACTTTATGATTTGCATTCCCCTTGCATCGAAATAGAAAAACAAAACAAGCGACGCAGTGATGAAGCTTATTATGATAATTAATAATGAGTATCGATGATGATGGGTCATATACGCGCGTGGAAAAATTGATGACTCCCTGCTAGACACCGCGAAGCGTCGTATTCCGCACGTGATTGCCGTGGGGATGTAGACCAAAAAATAGAAAACGAAAGCGTTAATTTCAAAGGATTTGCGTCTCCGGTGAATAAACTTATTGTATCAAAACAGCACTCTCCCTCCGTGCTTTATAAACTACCCTGGTGAGTTGGCCATGTTTTAAATAATGTACGTCAAGAAGGTAATAGTCAGGGAAGAGCACACTTCCAGTGCTAGGTGGTCCTTGCAGATGCCTGTTCGAGTCAGTCGAGTAAAATCAGCCAAAGCAGAGATGGTAACTTGCGTAGATGTGCGGCTACGAGGACAAAGCGAGTGGGCCGCGCACCCCAGCAATCGACGTCGGAAGGTTAGCATTCGGGGCCCCTCGAGGAGCTCGGTTTCACAAGGCGTCCTTATGGTGAGCGGGGAAGGAATTGCGCCTTTTCGTAATGGACGCCAAGGACAGCAGCCAACGCAGCTGAGCTGGTGCGCTCGTTGGCCTAAAAACATTTTAGCAAGATGATTAACAGCTGTGGTCGAACCCCAGTGATCTGGCGCTCCCGAACATAATGCGCCGCCCGCGTGGGTGGTCTCTGTGTCCCAATCTGATTGATGGACCGGGTGCTTGTGGTAAATGTTTTTCGTCACTCTGTATACTTGTAAGCTTTCGTTTCTTTTCTGAAAAGCGGAGAAATGTCCTGAACATCAAAAACAAAAATTTGGCACGCCGACCATAGCATGTGCATGTGAATGGGTCATCTAGATGCTGTTTGAAGACCATCGAACCAGACAATCGAATTGGGCGAAGAGGGCGACGGATGGCTTGCAAGACTCTGGCGCCTGCTCTGTAGCGAAACACAGAGGCACCATGTTCTGGCTTGATTCCACTATCTTCCGATCGCTTAATGAATGGCGAGATTTCGAGTTTTTAAGCGGGTTGTTCATGACGACAGAACGTTAACAACCTGCAACAAACCTGTACAGTTTGAAGTGCCTTCTTTCTTGTCATCGCTTTGCATCGCGGAGTCAATGAACTTACAAGAATGAAGAATAACTAACATCATTCTTCATCCCAACCCTCCAGAGCCTCAAGTGGCAGTGATCGCAACAGACGTCTGCGCAGTTCAATTAAAATATTTCTCGATATCGCCTCCACTGTTCAACTTCCCCATACTCTATACAACGTTCGAGGGTGCAGACGAAAGGCTCAGATAGCTATTCATCTCGCACTGTCCGCAGGAGCTCTGCGTCTGTCAGACTGCACACAAATAAGCGGCTCTCACAGAGAAACCTATTTATTAGAGTGGCAGCTTCAGCTGCTTCCATTACAGTAAAAACACCGTTCGGCCGGAGCGCGTCATTGTCACTGTAGTTAAAATTAGTTAAAATATATAGTTAAAATAGTTATATTAAAAAATACATAGTTAAAATATCTAAATCAGTGGGCTACAGTTAAGCTCAAAGATGTCCAGATTGAATTATTTCCTAACTGCAAGTGTATTTTAATATATGAATTTATCATTACCGTGCTACTAAACTGCCTAGAAAAGTATTACTGAGCAGAATTCAACGGCAGTTATCTCACTTAGACGGGAGACAACCAGAGCCTATGTTGTCTCCGTCCCACCGTCCTGTTATTTCCGTGCTTTTATTTTACCGTGTCCCACCGACAGGTATACAGTCATACTATTGCAAATAGTAGTTAGTTCGTCTCGCGGGTGCTGCCGAGAGGTGGCCCTGTATAGTACTTCCTCGCGTCTAAAATTGTCAGCCTAATACGAAAGAGGCATTAACTATTCTGCTTTACCAGAACAGCGAACTTACTTCATCTCGATCATATATATCGAGAAGATCTTATTAGAAAAAGAAAAAAAAAAGACAGGCTGCCTTCGTCACTTACGTCGTCCTGTTTTCATGTTTCTTTAGTTTACTAATATGCCATTTGGGAAATAAACTATGGGAATAAATATCGTCTATACTTAAAAGGAACATTACAGCTAATCTTTGAGCATAAACTCATTATTGAGTTAGATGTTTTGAATTTTATTTATCATTTCGCACGTAGCTTAGTGGTTTGGCACACTTCGGCTGCAGACTTCACTACAGCACATCATCTCCATGTCGGCTGCAATACGCGGTGTCGGCTCTACGTTTATATGCACGTCTTTGACGGTGGTCGCTGAGGGCTTATTTTTATGAGAAGAAATTTTATTTGCATATTCTGCTTCTTATGCGACCTTAGATATACTCAGAGAACTGGACTTGTTTTGGGCTTTTGTATAGAAGCCCGAAATTGATGTGCTCATGCTGCATTATTTAGCCATACAATAAGAAGAACTATTATTCGCATGTTATGAGTGTGCTTGTTTTAGCGCTCCCGCATATAAAGAGCGACATGTCGAATGTTTCCTTCCGCCGTGTGCGCTGCGAAACAATTGGCTGTCGTTTACCTCTGGTTAAAGCGGGTTCAACTGCGTTAGCAATACCTTCATGGCTGCACTTATGGTTCAGCATGCAGTGTATCTCATGGCGTAGATTGAGATGTTTAGCTATAACTAAAGAAATGGCACAGAAATGATTGACTAGTCTTCACTGAACGACGTCGCGTACGTGTCCCTGTTCATGGTCCCCTGGCAGCAGCTGCCAACATGGGTCTCACATGGGACGTTTATGTCAGAATCAGCCTGCCAGGGTCCTGGAATTCAAGTTATCCAAAATAGGAAGATAAGGCACATTCATACGGCTTGGATAAAGTCGTATTCGGCTCGGCTGCGGCTCAAGGTCAACAGTGGCGTTTCCCGGAACTACGCGACGGGCAGAACCCTAGCGACGTATTGCTAACGCACTAAAAGAGGAGGGGTTATAGCGTTGTGTTGCTGATTGCTTGACTCTTTCGCTCTTTCGATCCAAGAACTAAGTGGAAAGACCAAACGACCGTACGTTGACGCGAGAGCACACCTTGCGACATTAGAGGAGCAACAAATCTTTTGAACGAACCGGTCCCTCTTGTGATGCCGCATATGAGCCTTTCAGTCAAACTTAATTATTTTGGTAGGTACAGCGTTTTGGCAAAACTATGTTCAGTCTAGGCATGGCCAGCGCACGAAAGTATGCAGCGCAGCTGCCGCTCCAATCCTCTAATTGAAAAGCCCAACGCGATTCGAATGTACTTCAGCGAACCGACAAAGAACCTTCCTGTCATCGCCGTCTTCGTCTAGCCGCCTCCACAATGCCACGCGCGCGCCTGCGACCGACTCTGAGCCTAACCTTGCGTTTTCAAGTCGAGAGCCTTACTAGGATCATCGAACGTAATCCCGTGCGCTAGAGTTGTGCGCAAGATTTGTGCACAAGATCTGTGCGCGACATGTCATAATCCGCGAGATTCCGCGACATGTTTTCTTGTCTAGCGTTCCTGCCAACTGCAATCCCACAGTTGAACTGGCGCCAAGAAACGTCAAGCAAGAAACGCCAAGAAAGGCCACGCCACAGCAGCGACAGTGAACTGTCCAGTCTCACACTTACCGGAGAAAGTCTGACAGATATAATGCGCCTTTACTTTCCTGTAAACCAATTACAATTATACGTGGCACTGCAAATAACGCTGACAAAAGTAAGAGGCAAAGGATAAGAGGCAAATGATAGGAGAGGATGTGTAGGATTTCGCGATTTTTCTCTTAAGAGTCATCTAAGCGGCCGCCTCAATTTCTGAAGCTTGTCCAGCAAATGATCCGCGAGTGCTTGGACGTAAACCGAAAGATCATGGAAAAACGTTTAAAGGGGCGATGACAACGTCGTTCCATATGCACCTAAAAATATAAATGCCGATATCTAGACAAAGTTTCTTGTAATATAGTTCGTTACATTCCTGACTGACTGACTGGCAGACCTTTCCCGCAAAGATGTTAATGCCCTGGTTTTGGCGAGCAGGCATTTAGAGCGTGTTTTTATACCTTTTTTTTTCTAAAATTCCTCACAATTTGCCGCCTTTCTTTGTAATCCAACATGTACGAGTTGACTATATGCTTCGCTCCTTATCGAGTAGATGAAAGAGTCTTTTTGTCGAGTTATTTAGGCCAGAAAAAAAACTGCACATCGCACCATAATATTGCGTCCATACGCCATTTGCACTTCTTAAGCGAAATGCTACTAACTATACTCCTCCCTGTCGCTTCCTCAATATAAGTAATTTTTTTTTGTCGCAAGAACTTCAGTGTACTTAGCCGATCCCTCTCGTGTAGTGAGACTACGTTTAATGAGGCTTAAAATAAGGAAAAAGCCTTCGCTTGTGCCTCTTTCGCATAACAGGCCGTCTTCTTCTCGTTTAGAATACTTCAGTGCCGTTGTGCGGAAAAATCAAAGGTAAATTCGAAGGCAACCGCTGACTTTTATTCGTAATGGCAGCCCTCTATCGCCGCCGGAAATTCACGCGAACCGCGCGGCACGGGCGTGTTGCCCCCTATTAAATATACCTGCGGTAACAAAAAAACTCGCGTTTTCCTCGTGGCACACCACACGACCGTTTAGTTTTAACCGCTTGTTTTTCTCTTCGAGGCGATTTGTATTTAGAATTATTTGAGATTCCTTGTGTTTCTTTTGTAGGACAGGTTAAAAACGGAACCACGTTACTTTGATCCAGACACACAATACCACAAAAAGTGCTAGACTCCTTCGTATCAAGACTGCGGAAATATTTGATGTTTCCGTATAAGAGAAACGAACACGCGGCGTGCATATGGTATAATAAATTAAAGACAAGGGTATGTGCTCATGCTCATTTGAATGCTATCCTGCACTGAAGGAGGGCTCACTTCAGGCAACAATTGTGGATGCTGGTAGCGCCATGGTCACTGAAAACAAAATTCTGAAATTCTTGACCCTCTATTCAGTCCGGCCACATCCTTTCCAGAGCAGGCGGCTTTAGTTGCTTTAACGCAACAGCCTTGCTGCAACATAAAGCAGCCTTTTAGGCAGTCTACGATTACCAGTACACTTTTGTCTCTTCGTCATTCCACGAGGGGCCACAACAGTTCCCCATGACATGTGGCATTACCCCCCCCCCCCCCCGTCAAAAGACAAATCGTCCAAATTCTAAAAGGATAGAAGAGAAAAAATAAAAGGTGAAGATGTTACACGTAAAGTACACGGAAGCAAAGAAATGGCACTTACAAACACTGCACTTAACGCAAGTGATACGGCTTCAGTCAGGTGGCATGCAGAATGTGAGACTGAGGAGCACGACGTGACGCGTGGACCGTTCCTTCAGGAAGTACTTCGCAATCAACGACACTAATACGGCGAAGAACTCTAAAAGGGACAAAAAACCGACGCAATTATTTTTCGGAGTGAGCGCTCAGCCGCGTATGTCCGGGCAAATTCAAGCTGGGGTGCAGCAAATGCAGCTACAGAGCCACCGTACAACAGATGTTCTGGGACAACCCAGCAGATCCCCACCTTTAAATCTCCTCTGAACACCTCCGAGCTCACGTACCGGAACCGTGGGAGACCTTGCTGCTCAGCCATTACCCAGGATCTCACCTCCTGGCCCCGGCCAAGGACCAAAGAGTTTCCGACAGCATCGGCTGAATGTCACCTAGTACTGTCTACCTGTGTTAACGGCTTGACAGCTTGAGCGAGAAAGCGCTCAGGCCGCGCAAAACAAGCTTCTTTCGTGCACAGACGGAGAAGAGGCATACAAATGAGAAGAGCTCGTCGGCCTGACCGGTCAGCTACATGGAGCCGCTTAGAGAAAGGACTGCCCTCTGGCCTCCGCCGCCCCAGTTTACAATCCTTCAGTTCCCTACCCCTTGCAAAGTAGAATTCTGCCCTCAGAGTCAAGGGAGACTTAGTAGCTTCAATCCTTGATTTCCTCTTTCTTGACTTGATGTCCGATGTGACCCCTTAAAGCAGATGAGATGTAGCTCGCATTGCAATAGCAAAAAGGAGACAAGAAGCAAGGGTGAAAAGAGATAATAAAGAGGAAATATTTAAGAGCTTCATTTCTTTTTGATTCCGGGACCGCTCTTCTCATTCCCACAGTGCCGTGTTTCCGATGTCGCAGTGACGGTGCACGTCGTGTCAGTGGACTGGACCCTTGAGCATCGCCTACGATTAACAGGAGGCAGATCTCATCAGTTCCATCCTGAAAAATACACTGTCCAAAAATATCCCAGTGCCCAACAGACTCCTTTTACTCGAACAATAAAATTACCATCGCATCTTGATTTAGACTTTATTTTGCATCGAGAAACAAGGGTTGTTAAGACAGCTTTCTAAGAAATATTTGTTTATATTTTCCGCTCTCCTGAGCTTTTAGTGCCATGCATGGTGTAGGAAATTTGTTATCACTAATTGGATCCAGCCATTTCTCACCATCATCAGGCAGCGTGCGTCGCATTTTTAGAGCGAAAACATGCCAAATGTTTTGAAGTTTTTTCCTCTGAGCGTCACGAAGACTAAAGCGACTCAACCTTGTCAACCAACCATTGGTAATCGTGGAACAAAAGAGTGGTTTGTTGGGATATAAAATAACGCAATATGTGATGATGCAGTTTGAGGAGGTTACAAGTGCATTGTTGCGTGATAAAGAAGGTATATTTCACCTTGGCTGAGCTGTGGGAGGAAAAGACCCACATTGAGAGAAACGTGCCGCCGCCGAAGGAATACTTGTGCCGCAGAATGTTTGTTTAATATCCATTCTGCGATCAAGTATGCCTACGGTGTTGTCACTAAACACGTCACAAGAAGATTTTGGGGGCCGAAGCAGCTGTGGCGCTTCTCCCTCGACACACGAAGCGCTCTCTGGAAGAAAGAAGAAAAAGACAGAGAAAGAAGATATAAAAACAACTCTCGGAACAATGGCCACCACCTGAGATTGGTCAAATTGGATGTGCATCACACAGTACCCTTGAGATCTCCTCTTCGCATACTTCCCAGACCCGTCCAGCCTGACCTTCCGGTGGAACACATCGCGAGGGATATAGCACAGCTGATTCTTTCTGGCATATCAGAGGCGTTTTTTTTTTTTTTTTCAAGTTATCTGATGCACTTTCTTCCATTCTATACCAAACAACCTTCACAAATGATGTCCTTGGCCCTTTTAGATAATATTTTAGTAGGATATAAAAATTGTGCATTTCAAAGTGAAATGCCGGGTGAAATGAAGCACTCGCAATCTGACTCAAGGGTGGTTTGAAGCTCCATTCATTGACTTCTGTTTGATTTACTTGATGCTCAAGGAGACTACTTTAAATCAGAATAACTGAAGCACACGCGTCTAGAGGAGAATGGGCAAAAGAAGAAAGGGCGAAATAAGGAGAATAAAGAGGTTAAAAGGCGCTATTTTATAGCCTTATTTTTTGTTTCAGGGACCGCTCTTTTTATTCCCGAAGGGTTGTGTTTCCTATGGTCGTGTAAAGGTAGCGACGATGGAACGTCGTGATAGTGGGCTGAGCCATTGAGCACCGCCCATGATTAACCGCCAGCAGATTTCACAGGGTCAATCCTGAATAAGCAGCTGTCACAAAAAATATCAGGACATGTAGAGCGAAGAGAGGATAACCGATGATCGCTGAGGGTAACAAACTGGATTCCAAGGGAAGGAAAGCGTAGCAGAGGGCGGCAGAAAGTTAGGTGGGCGGATGAGATTAAGAAGTTCGCAGGGGTCAAGTGGATGCAGCTAGCACAGAACCGGGTTAAGTGGAGAAATATGGGAGAGGCCTTCGCCCTGCAGTGGGTATAATCAGCCTGATGGTGATGATGATTATTATGATTATGATGATGAAGATGACAAAAAATATCGCAGTTATCATCAGACTTTTTTAACTCAGTAAAAACGGTTACCATCGCATGTAGTTACTTTGCCTTTACTAGCAATTATCGACACATTTCTTGAGTTCTTGAGAGCTTCCGCAGAAATACGTTTTTTATCTACCGCACCGCTGAACTTTTCGTAGCATGCATGGTGCAGGAAATTTGTTGCCACTCACCAGATCAAGTCATTTCTCGCCGTCATCAGGCTGCATGTGTTGCATTTTTAAACTTAATAATATTGTCACGTCTCGATTGAACGCCAAGGAGGACCCAAAGATAGGACGGGTTTAATAAATCAACCTGGACGAGTCTTGCGCTCCAACTTCCTTCTCTTCCAGGCTCGCGCTTGTGTGGCCCAGTCATCATCTTTGGCGTCGTCTTCTATGCGGCATTTGCCCCCCTCCTCAGGAAGCATCGTCCCGATGAGCATAAAAGGGAGTAGGGGGTCAAGGTCAGTCCGAGTTGTACGGCTTCATGCGTACAACGTGGACGACGTCGGCTTGTTGCTGGCGTCGCTTTGAGGTCGACACCCCGTCTGGCGCCACCTCATAAGTGACGTCGGTTAAACGTCGCTGAACAAGATATGGCCCGAAATATCGCCGCAATAGCTTTTCGGAGAGTCCACGGCGGCGAATAGGCGTCCAGATCCACACTTTGTCGCCAGGTTCGTACATGACATGTCGGCGTCTATGATTGTAGCGTCGTGCATCATGCTCTTGCTGATTCTTGATCCGCACACGCGCTAGTTGGCGGGCTTCCTCTGCACGCTGAGCGATTTCCTCGGCGTCCTGATCGAGATCGTCGGTGTCGGCATTCGGGAGCAACATTGCATCCAGCATAGTTGTTACTGGTCGCCCGTGAAGGAGGCTGAATGGTGTCATACGAGTGGTGTCTTGGCGTGCCGTATTGTAGGCGAACGTGACGTAGGGAAGAATTTCGTCCCAATTCTTGTGGTTCACGTCAACGTACATGCAAAGCATGTCTGCAATGGTTTTATTGAGGCGTTCCGTCAACCCATTGGTTTGGGGGTGATAGGCTGTAGTTTTACGGTGACTGGTACCACTGAGGCGGAGAACGGTCTCCAAAAGTTCGGCCGTAAATGCAGTTCCGTAAATGAAGAGATTACTATATTTACAAACAGATTTCCCGTCAACGTCACGTACTCCAAAGCAACACACCATTGGCAACGAAACCTTGCCAACCTTGGAATCAAAGAATGGTTGCCTAAGAATATTATAAAAAAAATCACGCAATGGGTGATGATGTAGATTTAGAAGGCTGCAAGGGTGTTTTTGCGTGATCAAGAAGATATTCTGCACCTTGGCTGAGATATGGGAGGAAAACAGCCACATTTACAGAAAGTGCCGCCGCCTTGGGAATACTTGTTGCGCAGAATGTTCATTTAAAACTCATTTTGAGCTTCAAGTATCCCTACGGTGTTGTCACTAAATACGTCACACGTACGTTTTGACGGGAGAAGCAACTATGGCTCTTCTCTCAGGACACACGAAGCGCCCTGAGGAAGACGGAAGAAAAGAGAGAATGAAAGAAGAGCCTCAGGAGCAATGTTCACCACTTGAGATTGTTCAACATGCATATGCATCATACATTCCCCAGGAGATCTCCTCTTCGCAGACTTCACAGACCCGTCGAGCAAGACTTTGCGGAGGAATACTTCGCGAGGGAAATAGCAAAGGTTCTTCATTCTGGCGTCTGAGACGATGTTTTTGTTATTAATTTCACGCACTTTCTTCCATTTTATGACAGGCAACCTTCACCAATGATGTCCTTAGCCTTTTTCGACTACATTTTTCCAAAGTATGAAAATCATGTCATTTGGTAAATAAAATGCCGGGTATGTCTTGCACCTAAATTGTTTAGGTATTTCACCCCACCATGAAATTTGTTTTGATGATTTGAATTTTCTTTCAAGCGAAATAGAAAAAAAAACAAGCGACGCAAAATTGACGCTTATTATTATAATTAATAATGAGTATCGATAATGATGAGTCATATACGCACGTGGAGAAACTGATGACTCGCTACTAATCACCGCGAGGATTCGTGTTCCGCACGTGATTGCGGGGGGGATTTAGACCAACAAATAGAAATTACGAAAACGTTAACTTCTGAAGATGCGCGTCTCCAGTGTATAAACTTATTGTGTCAAAATAGCACACCCCCTCCACGTTTTATAAATTGCCCTGGTGAGTCGGTCTTGTTTTAAATAATGTACGTCAAGAAGGTAAT
>JAJIZL010061131.1:0-12188 GCA_023969395.1 Amblyomma maculatum
CTTGCCTCGGGGTGTGGCCACCATGACTTTGTAGGAGACTGGTCCAGTGTTCTCTAATACAGTCCCACGAACCCACTTCGGCGAGCCTCTGTAATTTCGAACTAAAACACTTTCATTAATGCCAAAACAGTCCCTCTTGCTTTTACGCTGCTGCATCTGGGTGAACTGCTTGTGCATCACCTTTCCCTCCACTGTAGGCTTGATTGCGTCCAGCCTAGTACGCACTCTTCTACATATCAATAGGCTAGCTGGAGCCTCTCCCGTCGTAGGATGGGGCGTATTTCGGTACGCCAGCAAAAAGTTGTGAAGTGTTTTTTCGACAGACTCACCAGGAGATGCCTTGCGTAGTGCAGACTTCAACGTTTGCACGAAACGTTCTGCCAGACCATTTGTGCTTGGGTGGTAAGGGGCGCTCACGACATGTCTGGCTCCGATGTCCCGCATGAATGCCTTGAATTCATCGGAAACCAGTGTGGTCCATTGTCTGACACTACCGTCTCCGGTATTCCGAATCTGCAGAAAAGTTCACGTAAGCAAGCAACAGTACGTTCGGACGTTGTGCTCCGCATGACAAACACTTCTGGCCACTTTGAGTGGGCATCTACTACCACTAGAAACATTGTTCCTCTGAAAGGCCCCGCGAAGTCTAGATGAATACGCCTCCACGGCGCGGTCGGCCATGCCCAAGGATGCAGAGGTGCTTTACATGGATCATTCCGTTGTTCCTGGCACGCTTGACAACTTCCTACCTTTGTTTCCAAGTCTGCATCAATTTACGGCCACCATACGTAACTGCATTTGACCAGTTTTTTGTGTGTTAGCGCACGAGTGAAGACAAATAGCGCTTAAAATGGTTTAGGCGCATCACTCACAGTGGTATCGTCAGAAATGCGCTGGTTGAGAATGATGTACGCGTGGAACATGTCACAGTGTTTCTGGGGGTGCACTGGTCTGCGGATAACTTCGGAGGCAAGCAGGATTATATTGCTTGAGCTAGGCCTTGAAGGCGTCAACATAGGCGACATAACCGTCATCGCGAAGTGTTTGTGCAAGGCGACCCGCAATATAACTTCAAAGGAAATAAAATAAAGCATGCCCTATAATACGGAATAGGAAGCACTGTTTGTTTAGAAAACCTGTTCATGCCATCAGTAGCAACTATAGCATCACGGGACTCACCAGCAGTGTATAGATGTGGACTGTGTAGGCCCCGTTTGTTGGATAGACAGCTGCACAGTGAGCACGACGCGAGCGAGAAGTTTAGTTTTCATAACGTTATGTATTTGTTCATTATAATGGGCTTAGTACTACAACATTCTGATGGGATACTCTGTAACAATCCCTATAATATAAGGTTGTGATAGTGTCAGCGCTATCAATATGCACTAATGAACTTCACTACATCCATCGTTATTTTTATTTTCTTCTCGCGCGGTCTATACGAAGGGTGAAATTTCTGCGGACTCCGGAAACAAAAGTGGGGCCTGGTTGGCTAAACAAGCTGCTACGATTGTGGTGTGTGGATTTCGGACAACTACAATGTCGACACATATTTCGAAAAGGCGTTTTATATCATCGCATATTTTATTCTATAGAGATATACAATTTTGCGGCTTAATGAAGCTTTGGTTTGACGGAGAATAGATCTGTAATTTTCAATTCGGTCATGGCATTGCCTTGTTTATTGATTGAATGGAATTGCAATAATGATTCAGGACTTTTATAAAAAAAATCACAAATATTGACCTCAAAGTGTTTTATGCTGAAGATTGAGGTAGTGTTCAAGAGCCCCGAAATGAAAGAACAGTTTACCACTGATAGCGAATCAATAGAAACGATAGGCAAATGTTCACCGTCACCCTGTTAGACGAATATTTCTTCTCAAGATACGTAGTAACCGCTGATCCAGAACAGGAAAAGGAAAAAATATGTTATTCTCTTAGGTATGTCCTTAGTAGCTTAGATCAGTAATACTAGTGAAAATGGACGCAAAATGCCAATATTGTCGAACAGAACCAGAGTGCTGTTTCGGGCTCGACTACGAAGCGCGATACGTCGCCTTTATGTTATATTAACAGAGCTCATAACCCAACTGCTCCTGTATCATGGCCGCGGGAACGAGTTTTTATGCCATTAAGAAGTACACTATGTCACTGCTGTGGGATAAAGAGGTCTAAACACAACAAAGTAGACGTCTGCGTTGCCTCACTAAATGCAGATTACCATGCAGACTGCGCCCGAACACTCTGCCTTTCATAAACGTCCGGTCGCAAGCAACAGTAAACTGAAACTTTCACGTGCGCATTACCACTTAACTTAGCTCCGCCAGAATCAAGGTAAAAAACAATGGTATGATGCAGCAGGTGGTGGTAACGCCCCTAGCGGCGAGAGGGGCCAAAACTTCAATTGCATGAGCAATGAACACACAATTCATAAACGAAAGCGCTTGTCCTCCTTGATAACGGCTGTGTCGCTATTCACAGGTGCCTGCTATTATTCCCCTTTTTTGCTTTCATGTGTAATGTACATTAAAGTCCGATGTAGAAAACTTTCAATTTATTGCAATATAACTGCCATTCCTCTCTCTTCAAATACTGGTTCAAATACTCACCTAAATACTCAAATACTCACTAGCCGCTGCCTCTTGAGTGGTATTATACCAGATATGGCTGTGCGAATCACCATGAGAGCGTCAGAAACAAAGCAGGTAGTGAGAAGGAATCCAGAATATCAATAGCATCACGGCGCTTGAAACCGCGTATACGCGTTTGAAACCTTCAATGATACAGCATCTATGAAATGCTAAAATTTTTAAGTGCGTGAAATGCACTTTTCATCAATCGGAGAAGTCATAAAACTCATATTTTAGTTTTAGAGAGCATGTGTTAGTTCATTATATCACTAACACCTCTAAGAAATCTTAATGATTTTGGTTCCCCGAAACACATTGTGGTCGGTGCTTCAATTCGTTTGCTATCCTTTCTATTTCATGTTCATAAAATAAATCAAATTTTTATGCTTCCGTAGAAGCTTCCAACCAGTGTTGATGGGCGGTTTTTTTATCTCAGGGGCTGGTATTTGTGCGTCATATATGGACCACCTAATGTTCCATGAGCGACATGGCAGACATTGGGAAGGAAAGCGTAGCAGGGGGCGGACGAAAGTTAGGTGGACGGATGAGGTTAAGAAGTTAGCAGGGATCAGCTGTATGCAGCTAGCACATGACCGGGCTAATTGAAGTAGTATGGGAGAGTCCTTCGCCCTGCAGGGGACATATTCGGCCTGATGATGATATGTCAGTCATTCGTAAGAGTAAATATAAGCGCGTGCCCTTGTACAGCTGCATGCATTTACGTTAGTTTGAACGCTAACGACTTAGCGAATTCTGTGACAGGAGGTGCTTGGAAGCAAAAATTTTGTAGGCTTGAAGAACATCGTCGATTTTAGCGCATATTGCGCTGCAAGCAATCGAAACAGATTTCTTTTGCGAAGCGGCCGCAAAAATCGCGAAAATAAATTTTCATTTGCTATTAGAATATTTAAAATGCTTTTGCACCCATAAATCAGAGTCCGCATCTACTAGGCAACACACACATTTTTTCTTATATAGTCACTTATCCACTTCCCGCAATATCAACATAAACTTGAATATATTTGTAATTATTCGAATTTTTCTGCACTTTTTTACTTTTATGTTTTATATTTCGCCGTCCTATGCCATCGATTTCTGTAAGAGATGATTACTATGCTCTGCTTCAGTCATTCGATACTCAGTTATCTGAAACTACAGTTGAATGCAGCAGCAACTATATATAATCAGCCCAAAAGTCAGAGCTGAGACATCATTTTCAGATAAATATGTCCATTCAATTTTAGGTTTATGAGCCTTATTTTCTTACTGGAATCATTAGCTGCATTTATATGCATGGTGTTATCTTCATGCTTCCTCTGCTTGTCTGTTGAATAATAAACATTGTTTCAAAGTCCTACACTAAGGCCTATGCTTTACTCTTCGTTTTACAGGTATGATAGGAGAAAAGCAGGATTCGTTAGAGCAAGATGATAAAAAATTGCCCGGAATCCTTTACTTGCTTCCTTGAATATATACCTGCTGACTGCTGGAGAACAAGTGCCGTATTAGTATGGCTTCCTGCTTGAAAGTCAAGCGCATTGCGTCAAAATACTCCAGTTATACTTAAAAGTTTATTTCGAGTGGTGGCAACAAATTACACAATCGACAGAAAGCAACCCACTACGTTGAAAACGAGGTTGGGCCTCACACTGAATGCTCTAATTTCCAAGTTGTGTTTTAAAGGCAAAACCAATCATTTTCAATATTGGAAATGCCGGAGGGTAGCAAGAATAGGCCAAAAACTGATAGACGTCTATTAACCTACATTGGACTGTTTACTGGTGATGATCATGTGGGACATTGTAGTAGATCATTAGCTTTTATTGGCGTACATCTTTGGAAACGCTTGGAAAACGTAGCCTTGGTTTCTAAATGCGGAAATACGGCCCATATTCCCGCTTATTTTTGTCACTCTATCGCCACATTTAGTCTTATTTGCGTGCTGCCTAGGAGCTTAATTATTTCGCTCACGACGTTTTAGAGTTTTTGTACATTAAGTGCAAGCCCGAATTGACAGCTTCAACACTTCTAGTGTCTTTGGGGCGCTTATAGGCAAACGGTTTCCTGCGATTCTGTCCATCTTCATCATACGAAAGTAGCATGACTGATTTATTTATAGGAAGGGAAAGGCGCGTAAACTGTCTCGCTTGTGTTCTGTGGACACCGCAACCGCGCCGTAAGGGAAGGGAGGAAGTTGGGAGTGAAAGTGGAAAGAGAGAAAGAGGAGCCGTGGTGGAGGGCTACGGGGTAATTTCGACCACCTGGGGATCTTTAACGTGCGCTGACATCGCACAGCACACGACGCCTCTTCGTTGACCGCCACTTTTCTCCGTCTTTACTGTCGCGAGAGCTGACACCATCGCATGTATAAGCAATGGCTTCACTTACTGGTCCGTGTGGCGAAGCCATTTATGCTGCTTCGTTGCAGTGCAAATATAATTGCCTAAGACTACATTTTCACCCAGCAGCCCGAAATTATGAGTTAGAGCAGTAGTATCTCTCAATACAATAATAATTGGTTCACAGGAAGGGAAAGGCGCAGTATCTGTCACACTTGTTTCTGTGGACACCTGAACCGCGCCGTAAGGGAAGGGAGGAAGGTGGGAGTGAAAGTGGAAAGTGAGAAAGAGGAGCCGTAGTGGAAGGCTATGGAGTAAACCTAGCGCCACCCGCAGTAGACACATCTGTGCCAAGAGCAGTCTCCTTGCAATAGCTGCTTCAATATAACACATAGATATAAGTTGCGCACTGTCATCCAACATGAGAAATTCTGCCGCGACGCTACGCTTGAAAACGAGCATTTTTAGTTTGGCCTTACAGCAGCACTTCTGGTGATGACACAACTTCCAACTGCTCGTAACACATAAGTGTAGACTGAAATTTTGGCCCTCCATGGAGCATGATGGGAAGGAGCAAGGCGCAGACCCGATGGTGCTACCGCTCCTGTGTCGCAAATATAGCTACTGACGCGAACAGCGGCGCGACTACGGCATAAATGACACCGCTCTAAATCTATTCAACGCAAAACGCTGAGAACATCGGAAACCAGACGGTAAACGGAAGAGGCAGCTCACAGCAATTACATTCTCTTGTAGGCTTTTGATTACTGGGAGTTAGCAAACCCCGATCTCTCATTGAAGTCATATATTTTACAGTTTTTTGAAGGCTGTAGGCTTGCCTTGGAATCCATGGAAATATCAGGGTTCTTTATGATATTACTCAAAAGTACTCCGAGAGGTAAAAGTATGCTTTGCGATCCTAAAAAAGCCTCACTTGGTTTGGTGGTACGTAAATTCTTATTGCCACATAGTAAGCGTTCCTAGCCACGTCAGACGACAATAAATGTGTTTCTAAAAATATATACAGATGGAAACCTGTTTTTCTCGAAAACAATCACATCCTCTCCAATACTATAGCGGCCTTCAAGCTCTCTGAAAATATTTCTTAGCCGTGATGTTGCTGCTGTGGAACTCAATGATACTATAGGCTCTCAAAGTCATCCATCATATCCGCGCAGTCACACTACAGCACTGAGTGCGTTTTGACGGCAGAGATTTTCTTACTACATATTCAGACACTTTCATGGAACCTTCACTATCATAAACATCGGGTCAGCTGCAGACTTTAAAAACATGATGTCTAGATCCTCAAGACTGACAACCATATCTCAAAAATGATCGATCTGTGTTGACGATGGTAGCTGATTCATCTTTAACATGGCAATGAGAGCGGCGAACATGACTAAACTGGCGAGTATCACAACGGTATATACCTTGACTTGTTTCAGAAAAAACGTCACAATCTCTGACATTTGGCTAGAGCAGCTATTCAGGTTGATTGTCGGACAGTCTGTGTATTAAATAACGCATACTTATCAGCCCCTGCCTGCCGAAAATTAAAACAAAACTGTAGGAAAAAAGTAAGCGCAGACCACAATTTTCCTGGAAACAAAAAAATTTTACGTCTCTGAGACCTGTTGGTGATATAGTGAACAAACACGTGTTCTCTAAATTTATAGTATGCTTATATATGTTTCCTCCGCCATTCAGCAAAAGTGCCTTTCACGCATGTGACCAATCTTAGTTTTATTTATAGCTGTACCATTGAAGGTTTCAAATGCCGAAGTGCGCTTTCATGCGCGGTGACGTTATTGATATTTCGGATGCGTTCTTACTACCTTCTTTCTGTCTTACGCTTTCATGCCTAATCGCAAAGATGAATGTTGTAGAATACCTAGCTCTTTACTAATGAAGTATGTTTGATTTGTGGGGTTCAGCGTACCAAAGCGACTAAGACTATAAGAGATTTCATAGTGGAGGGCTCCGAAACTTTCGTACAGGTAGTATTCTTTGACATGGCAGCGCACACAGGCGCCTTGCTTTTCACCTCCATCTAAAAGCTGCCTCCGTAACCGTGATTCGATCCCGCATCCTTGGGCACAGCAGTCGAGCACCCTAACCACTGCGCCACCACGGCGGGGCCACCAGTGCGTTAGCCTGTGTTAAATGAGTTCAGATAAGGACTGTCATTACATATGAACAGAGAACAGAGTGTTAAGGAAAAAAAACTAGAATTTTTGAAGGGGCACGCTCCCTCATTTAAGTCATATATTGTACCCTATTTTGAAGGCTATAGGCTTGCTTGGGAATGTACATAAATATCGGGGTGCGTTATTACGTTTACCAAACGTATTTTGAGAAGCACAAGGTAGGCTTTACGACCCTAAAAAAACGTCATTTCGATTACTGGTACGTTAATTTCTGTTGCCACAAAGTAACAATTCGTAGCGATGTCGGAGGACAATAAATACGTCTCTAAAAATGTATTCAGCTGGAAGCCTGCTTAAGCCAACACACAACAGCATCATTTGCCATACTATAGCGACCTTCTAGCACTCTGCTAGTACTGCTCAACCGTGATTTTGCTTATATGAACCTCGATGTAAATAGGTTGTAAGAATGATCCATCGTCTTTTCGGTGTGCACTACAGCACTCACTGTTGTTAAGACATGCAGTTCTGAGCACAGTAAATCTGAACCTCTGCTATGCTGAGCATCGTGTTGGCTGCACATATTAAAGAACAGAAACCTTGATCCATCAGACTGACAAAATTATCGCAAAAATGATCAATGTGGGTTTACTAAGGTGGATGATTCATTTCTAAAATGACAATGTAGCAGCAAAATGACGAATGACTCTAATATTAAGACGAGATAAAGCTTGGTTTGTTACTGCAAGCACCTCACAATCTCTGACATTTTGGTTCTGGAACTTTTCAGGCTCAACTTTGAATAACCACCCCAAATATGACGCACAATTCCAGCCCCTGCAAAAAAAAAAGCCGAATCTTCGGTGCTGGCCTAAAACATTTGCGCTTCAAAATGTGTATTGGTTTCGAACAATAAAATTAAACGATTGCAAAAAGAAGGGCCAACCATAACGCGTTTCGGGGAGTAAAAACATTACTTATTTCTGAGACATGTTTGGGATATAATGAATATGCAAGTGTTCTCTACGTGTATAATAGGGTTTTAATTTTTCCTCCCCCGTTGAGGAAAAGTATTTTTCGCGCGCGTTAAACATTTTTCTTTTTCATGGTTGCTGTATTATTGAGGGCCTCAATCGCGTATGTGCGGTTGCAAGCGCCGTGATACTATTGATATTGCTTGTCCCTTCTGATTACCTGCTTTGTTTTTTAGGCTCTCACCAATAATCATATAGCATTATATCGTAGAATACCTCACGCTTCCCAAGCTCATTAGCTTTTATTTACAAGTCCTAATACGTTAAGCTCTTTTATAACGTTTAAACATACTATATATGTAGCACTGTTAGGGCAAAAAGGAAAAAAATTGAAAGCACAGACAAGTATACAGAAATTACCGTCAAAAAATGGTGCTTGATCCCGGCTCTGGATTTGGTTCACGGCATTGAAGAACCTGTTCTGATAGAGCTAATACATTATCACTTGGTCATCTGAGAAGAGGATTATGAAATTCCTGTGATCGCATGATTTCTTTCTCAACACTCCTCACAAGTCATGGAATTTTTCTATTCGCACCATTTCCGTGAGTAGGTCATATATTCGTTCATCTCGAAACCAATTATTAACGCGAAAGTGTTAATTCGCTATGCTCACAGATTTCTGTCTGCAGATCGTGTCCGCAGACCATGTCCGCAAAATTGTGTCCGCAGCAATTGTGGGTAATTGATAAATGGTAGAGGCTGATGAGTGGTGTCAATCGATAGAAGCTGACGTAATATTGCTGGAGAAAAAATTCTTAGGCCAGAAAGGTTATTAGGTAAATAATCAGAGGCAAAAGCTTAAAAGATATCCGCAGCAGCTGTGAGTAATTGAGAAATGGTAGAGGAAAATGAGTGGAATAAATCGATAGAGATGACGCAATGTTGTGTCCGAAATAATAATTAGGTCAATAAGGTAATTATGTAATTAATTAGACGCAAAAAACACGCAAAATCGTTTCCTCAGTAGTTGTGATTAATTGAGACGTCTTAGAGTTTAATGAGTGGTGTGAATGTCTAAAGGGTGATGTAATTTGGAGTACAAAAAATAATTAGGCCGATAGGGTGATTTAGTAATTAATTAGGGGCAAATAAAAAGTAAAGACGAAAATGGTCTCATTAGCGAATGGCTTGGCGCCACATTTGAAGCTATCAAATACTACAATAGTAAATAAATTAGTCAATTAGGATGACGTCAAATATGTGACCTTACGCAATTGGAAGTAGAGCCGAAAAAGGCCGTAGAAATGGATTCGCGCTCAATTTTAATGTACGAAAGACTAAAATGGGTAAATACGAAGTTAATTAAGCAGAAGTCATCAGAAGCAACCAACCGCAGCATCCGTGCTTTCGCATTACTTCAATGCAGATTCTGCGGCGCTCCTTAATTATTCAATAGAATTTGTAACAAATTTTGCCTATCATTCTAAGCGGTAGAGTGGAATACCTTTGGAACCCAATGTATTTAAGTCAAGAGTTAGTATTACCGCAAACATCCTTCTGCGCAAATTTTATGTGTAAAATACCATCGATCTGCAGCTCATATTACCAAAGCGAACTAGTTCTGATTTTGCTATTCATTCATCCGTGGCAGAGGTCATTTGCTTCATGCTCTGGTCGTCAGTTTCGCGAACGCTTGACCTGACTTGGCGAGAGCAGTGCAAGCAATATTTGTAAACAGCTCTGTTCGCAAGTATACGTTTGTACTATAGTAGTGTTCATAGTGATAGCATACGAGAAAAATTTAAAAACATGGTTTCCTATCGCTTTCCAAGGAATACCTATTCTGCATTTCATACAATTAACTGCACATTATTGACAGAATATGCACTAGTTATTAGCGCGAAATATAAGAATTATTTCACCATAACAGAAAAAAAAGATTAGCCCATGGATCGGTGTGACTTCATTTCTTTTTATAAGTAATGTGTTTATTCCAAATTTTTTAATGGAATTTGCGAAAAATACTGAGAAAACGGGAGATGCTGCTCACAGCCACTGAAATGATCGCTACTCTTTACCCTTTGTAATCTTTTCTAGTCACCCACTTAACACGACTGAAGCAGAAGCTGTAAAGAAAATCTAGATTTATCCTAATGCGATGTTACAATGCACGCAGGAAGATATATACATTGTCTTACAAGTGCGTCTGTTCGGTAAATAGTTCAAAGCATGTAACTAGCAAATACATAAGAAAACAATAGGGTTGAATAGTTGCTCCAATCAATCTGAATGGCAGTGAATAAATACGGGAAAGCAGCTGGATTGGATGAGGCAACTACAGATATGCTAAAGGAGGGAGGGGATATCGTGGTACAAAAACTGGGCACCCGGAATACGCAATGTCTGATGACATCGAAGGTCAAGAGGAATCACTGAAGAACGCTTATATTGCCTTAAGATAGGGAAAGACAAGGACAAGGACCAATCAGCTTTCTATTCGTCACGTACAACGTATTAAGATAACTGCTGATAAGAGCAAGACAATATTAGAATTTATTCAATCGAAGGATCAAGCAGGTTTTCAGAAAGGGATTTTTACTTTCGATCATATCAATACATAAACCAGGTCATAGAAAAATGCTCGGAATATAACCAGTCTTTATACTTGGGATTCATTGATTACGAAAAAGCATTTGACTCAATAGAAACCTCGGGGGGCATGCAGGCATGGTTAAATCCTGGTGTAGACGAGCCTTACGTGAAAGTGCTGGAAGATATATATAGTGGCTGCACAGCAACCATAGTTGTGCATAAAAAAATTGATAAAACTATAATATGAAAGGCGTTGGTCAAGGAGAAATGGTCTCCCCAGAGCTACTTACAGCTTGCTTACAGGGTGCATTGAAAGACATGGAATGTGAGCACTTAGGGATAAAGGTATGTGGAGAATACCTCAGTAATCTTTGATTTGCTGATAACATGTCTGTTTAAGTAACTCTGGGGATGGACGGCAAATAATTATTAATGACCTAGACAGAAAATGTAGACAAGTAGGCTTTAAAATCAATATGCAGAAGACCACGATAGTGTTCAACAGCCTCGGGAAGAAACAGCAGTTTACGTTAGGTAGTGAACCACTGAAAGCAGCAGGCGGATATGTCTGCTTTGAACAGGAATTAACCGAAGATCCGGACCATGGCAGGAAAATAACTCGAAAATAAGATTTTGATGGAGCGCATTTAGCAAGCACTCGCAGATTATGAATAACTGCTTACCGGTATTGCTCAACAGGCAAGTATACAGCAGTTGCATCTTGCCTGCACTTACCTATGAGGCAGAAGCGTGGAGGGTAATAAAGAGGGTTCTACTTAAGTTGAGGACAACGAAGAGGGCTATGGAGCGAAACATAGTATGGGTAAGGTTAAGAGATAGGAAGCTTGCAGAGTGCGTTAGAGAAATGTTTCAAGTTTCTGACATTGTAGGGGAAATCAAGAAAAAGGAATAGGCATTTGCATAACATATAGTGCGAAGAGAAGACAACCGATGGTCTCTAAGAGTAACCACTTAGATACCATGGAAAGCTCGGCGTAGCATTGGCGGCAGAACATTAGGTGGTTATCTAGTTTATTGGGGGAAATTCGGAGAGACCATCGGCCAGCAGTGGGTATAGTCCGGCATATGATTATGATGATGGCCGGTGAGTTGCCACAGTGAGAACACAACCTGTCGGGAATACCGGTGTTAGGAGTGAGCGGAGTCGTATCGCTTATTAACTCCAGGCAGTCACAATTGGTGTTCTTGCACCTACCGCGCGGCACACCACGCAGCTGAATCGATGCCAACTTACTCATAATTATATAATACAATCTTTCTTCAACATGCACTCTTTAACCAGAGTAAACGACCAGGCAGCACAGTACACGAAACAAAGGCAGCGGAATACGACTCGTAAAGCGCGTGCTAAATCAACGACTCGAGTGGGTCCGGTTTTCTGCCCGGCAAATTTACTGATACGAGCCCATTTGCTATCCTTTCGCGTGAAAAGAAAGTAAAACACAGTGATTGCAAGAGCATTATATCTGAAGCGAGA